>JAJNNQ010000428.1:0-68242 GCA_027886175.1 Phylloscopus collybita
TGGATCCCCTCAAAAATGTTTGGGATCGGTGTCCTGGTGGTCCCCAAATCCTTGGGATTGGAGTTCAGGGGGTCCCCAAATCTTTGGGGTTGTTGTTCTGGAGGTGCCCAAATCCTTGGGATCGATGTCCTCGTTCCTGGATCCCCCAAATCCTTGTGATCAGAGTTCTGGGGATCCCAAAATCCTTGGGATCAATATTCTGAGAGTCCCCAAATCCTTGGGATTGGTGTTCTAGGGGTCCCCAAATCTTTGGGGTTGGAGTTCAGGGAGTCTCCAAATCTTTGGAATCGGTGTCCTCATTCCTGGATCCCCCAAATCCTTGGGATTGGTGTCCTGGTGGTCCCCAAATCTTTGGGGTTGATGTTCGGAGAGTCCTCAAATCCTTAGGATTGGTGTCCTGGGGGTCCCCAAATTTTTGGGGTTGTTGTTCTGGAGGTGCCCAAATCTTTGGGATCAGAGTTCTGGGGATCCCAAAATCCTTAGGATCTGTGTTCCTTTTCCTGGATCCCCTCAAAATGTTTGGGATCAGTGTCCTGGTGGTCTCAAATCCTTGATTCCCCCCCAAATCCTTGGGATTGGTGTCCTGGTGGTCCCAAAATCTTTGGGATTGGAGTTCAGGGAGTCTCCAAATTTTGGGATTGACGTTCTGAGTGTTGCCAAATCCTTGAATCCTCTCAAAATATTTGGGATCAGTGTCCTGGGGGTCCCCAAATCCTTGAGATCGGTGTCCTGGTGGTCCCAAAATCTTTGGGATTGGAGTTCAAGGAATCCCCAAATTTTTGGGATCGGTGTCCTCATTTCTCAATCCCCCAAATTCCTTGGGAATTTGTGCCTGAGATTCCCGGGAGTTCGTGGCTGAAATTTTCAGGGATTTTTTTCTTGAAATCCTCTGGAGTTGACAACAGAAATTCCCGGGAAATTAGTGGCCAAAACCCTCAGGTATTTTTGTCTGAAATTCCCAGGATTTTTTGACCGAAACCCTCAGGAATTTTTTGCCTGAAATTCTCGGAATTTCACGGCCAAAATCCTCGGGAATCCCCCACCTGTCATTCATTTGAACTCCCAACCTAAATCCCTGGGAATTTGTGCCTGAGATTCCCAGGATTCCAGAACCAAAACCCTGAGGAATTCTTGCCTGGGATCCCCAGGATCTCCCGCCCAAAATCCCTGGGAATTTGTGCCTGAGATCCCCGGGATTCCAGAACCAAAACCCTCGGGAATTTTTGTGTGAGATCCCCGGGATCTCCTGCCCAAAATCCTTGGGAGTTTGTGCCTGAAATCCCCAGGATTCCAGAACCAAAACCCTGAGGAATTTGTGCCTGAGATCTCCAGGATTCCAGAACCAAAACCCTCGGGAATTTGTGTCTGAGGTTCCCAGGATTTTTTGCCTGAGATCCCCAGGATCTCCTGCCCAAAATCCCTGGGAATTATTGCCTGGGATCCCCAGGATCTCCCACCCAAAATCCCTGGGAATTTTTGCCCAAGATCCCCAGGATTCCAGAACCAAAACCCTCGGCAGTTTTTGTGTGAGATCCCCGGGATCTCCTGCCCAAAATCCTTGGGAGTTTGTGCCTGAGATCCCCAGGATTCCAGAACCAAAACCCTGAGGAATTTGTGCCTGAGACCCCCAGGATTTCATGGCCAAAATCCTCAGGAATTTGTGCCTGAGACCCCCAGGATTTCATGGCCAAAATCCTCAGGAATTTGTGCCTGATATCCCCAGGATCTCCTATCCAAAATCCCTGGGAATTTTTGCCTGAGATTCCCACGATTCTGGGACCAAAACCCTCAGGAATTTTTGCCTGAGGTCCCCAGGATCTCTTGGCTGAAATCCCTGGGAATTTGTGCCTGAGATCCCCAGGATTTCATGGCCAAAACCCTCGGGAATTTTTGCCCAAGATCTGCAGCATCCCCTGGACCTTGCGCCTGAGATTCCCTTGGGCGGAAACGCCAGAAAATGGGGACATTTTGGGGTGAAACCGCCCATTTTGGAGCAACGATTTCAGCTTTTTTCAGGAAAATTTTTAGGAATTTTGGGAACCTATCCCTTAACCCTTTCCCTGCCGTTTTTTCCCCCCAGGCTTTTGGGGGAGGGCAATGCCGGCCTCATGGCTCTGGCCACGGACTCGACGCCCGGCAAACGGATCCGGAAACCTTCTTGGGAATTTTTGCCTGAGATCCCCAGGATTTCATGGCCAAAATCCTCAGGAATTTTTGCCTGATATCCCCAGGATCTCCTATCCAAAATCCCTGGGAACTTTTGCCTGAGATTCCCACGATTCTGGGACCAAAACCCTCAGGAATTTTTGTCCGAGATCACCAGGATCTCTTGGCTGAAATCCCTGGGAATTTTTGCCTGAGATCCCCAGGATTTCATGACCAAAACCCTCAGGAATTTTTGCCCGAGCTCCCCAGGATCTCCCGGACTTTGCGCCTGAGATTCCCTTTTGGGGGAAACACCAGAAAATGGGGAAATTTTGGGGCAAAATTACCAATTTCAGAGCAGTCTCACCAACAATTTTAGGAGGATTTTTTTAGGAATTTTGGGAACCTATCCCTTAACCCTTTCCATGCCTTTTCCCCCCAGGCTTTTGGGGGAGGGCAATGCCGGCCTCATGGCTCTGGCCACGGACTCGACGCCCGGCAAACGGATCCGGAAACCTTCGCTGCTCTACGAGGGCTTCGAGAGCCCCACCATGGCCTCGGTGCCCTCGCTGCCCAATCCACCCCCCCTGGCCAAAATTCCTGGGATTTCCTGCCCCAAAATCCCCGGGAGTTTGTGCCTGAGATCCCCAGGATTTCATGACCAAAACCCTCGGGAATTTGTGTCTGAGGTTCCCAGGGATTTTTGCCTGAGATCCCCAGGATCTCCCACCCAAAATCCCTGGGAATTTTTGCCTGATATCCCCAGGATCTCCTGGCCAAAATCCCGGGGAACTTGTGCCTGAGATCCCCAGGATTTCATGCCCAAAATCCTCAGGAATTTTTGCCTGATATCCCCAGGATCTCCTATCCAAAATCCCTGGGAACTTTTGCCTGAGATTGCCACGATTCTGGGACCAAAACCCTCAGGAATTTTTGCCCGAGATCACCAGGATCTCTTGGCTGAAATCCCCAGGACTTTGCGCCTGAGATTCCCTTGGGAGAAACGCCAGAAAATGGGGAAATTTTGAGGCAAAACCACCGATTTCGGAGCAACAATTTCGTTTTTTTTCCAGGAATTATTTCCTAGGAATTTCAAGACCCTTAACCCTTTCCCTGCCATTTTTTTTCCCCCCAGGCTTTTGGGGGAGGGCAATGCCGGCCTCATGGCTCTGGCCACGGACTCGACGCCCGGCAAACGGATCCGGAAACCTTCGCTGCTCTACGAGGGCTTCGAGAGCCCCACCATGGCCTCGGTGCCCTCGCTGCCCAATCCACCCCCCCTGGCCAAAATTCCTGGGATTTCCTGCCCCAAAATCCCCGGGAGTTTGTGCCTGAGATCCTCAGGATTCTAGAACCAAAACCCTCGGGAATTTGTGTCTGAGGTTCCCAGGAATTTTTGCCTGAGATCCTTGGGAGTTTGTGCCTGAAATCCTTAGGATTCCAGAACCAAAACCCTGAGGAATTCTTGCCCGAGATCCCCAGGATTTCATGCCCAAAATCCCTGGGAATTTTTGCTTGAAATCCCCAGGATTTCATGGCCAAAATCCTCAAGAATTTTTGCCTGATATCCCCAGGATCTCCTGCCCAAAATCCCGGGGAATTTTTGCCTGAGATCCCCAGGATTTCATGGCCAAAATCCTCAGGAATTTGTGCCTGAGATCCCCAGGATCTCCCACCCAAAATCCCTGGGAATTTTTGCTTGAAATCCCCAGGATTTCGTGGCCAAAATTTTCAGGAATTTTTGCCCAAGATCTGCAGCATCCCCTGGACCTTGCGCCTGAGATTCCCTTGGGGGGAAGCGCCAGAAAATGGGGACATTTTGGGGTGAAACCGCCCATTTCGGAGCAACGATTTCAGCTTTTTTCAGGAAAATTTTTAGGAATTTTGGGAACCTATCCCTTAACCCTTTCCATGCCTTTTCCCCCCAGGCTTTTGGGGGAGGGCAATGCCGGCCTCATGGCTCTGGCCACGGACTTGACGCCCGGCAAACGGATCCGGAAACCTTCTTGGGGATTTTTGCCTGAGATCCCCAGGATCTCCCACCCAAAATCCCTGGGAATTTTTGCCTGAGATCCCCAGGATTTCATGGCCAAAATCTTCAGGAATTTGTGCCTGAGATCCTCAGGATCTCCTATCCAAAATCCCTGGGAATTTTTGCCTGAGATCCCCAGGATTTCATGGCCAAAATTCTCAGGAACTTTTGCCTGAGATCCCCAGGATCTCCCGGACTTTGCGCCTGAGATTCCCTTTTGGGGGAAACACCAGAAAATGGGGAAATTTTGGGGCAAAATTACCAATTTCAGAGCAGTCTCACCAACAATTTTAGGAGGATTTTTTTAGGAATTTTGAGAGCCTGTCCTTTAACCCTTTCCCTGCCATGTTTTTTCCCCCCAGGCTTTTGGGGGAGGGCAATGCCGGCCTCATGGCTCTGGCCACGGACTCGACGCCCGGCAAACGGATCCGGAAACCTTCGCTGCTCTACGAGGGCTTCGAGAGCCCCACCATGGCCTCGGTGCCCTCGCTGCCCAGCCCGCAGGTGAACCCTCCTCCTCCGGAGGTTTCCAACCCCAAAAAACCCGGCAGGGTCACCAACCAGCTGCAGTACCTGCACAAGGTGGTGATGAAAGCTCTCTGGAAGCATCAGTTCGCTTGGCCCTTCCGCCAGCCCGTGGACGCCGTCAAGTTGGGATTGCCGGTAAATTTGGGGGGTTTTTTGGGGTTTTTGTGTGAGTGGGTTTCCCTGGATTTTGTCCCTTATCCCATCCCAAAGGCAGGTCCCCTATTTCAAGTTTGATCTCCTCTCAGCCACAGGTGCCAGGGTAAAAATCCTTTCCCTCTCCAGGCTTAAAATTGATTTTAAAGTTAATTTGAGGATGGTTCTGAGCTTAATTTTAGGATGATCCTAAAATGAATTCGCATTAGTTTCAGGGTGATCCTAAAATGAATTCAAATTAATTTCAGGGTGATCCTAAAGTTAATCCCAATGTGATCCTAACATGGATTTTAGGGTGATCCTGAGGTGATGCCCTCAAGCTGGGATTGCTGGTGAATTTGGGGTTTTTTTGGGGGTTTTGTGTGAGTGGGTTTCCCTGGATTTTGTCCCTTATCCCATCCCAAAGGCAGGTCCCCTATTTCAAGTTTGATCTCCTCTCAGCCACAGGTGCCAGGGTAAAAATCCTTTCCCTCTCCAGGCTTAAAATTGATTTTAAAGTTAATTTGAGGATGGTTCTGAGCTTAATTTTAGGATGATCCTAAAATGAATTCGCATTAGTTTCAGGGTGATCCTAAAATGAATTCAAATTAATTTCAGGGTGATCCTAAAGTTAATCCCAATGTGATCCTAACATGGATTTTAGGGTGATCCTGATGTGATGCCCTCAAGCTGGGATTGCCGGTAAATTTTGGGGTTTTTTTTGGGGTTTTGTGTGAGTGGGTTTCCCTGGATTTTGTCCCTTATCCCATCCCAAAGGCAGATCCTCCATCTGAGGTTTGATCTCCTCTCAGCCACAGGTGCCAGGGTTAAAATCCTCTCCCTCTCCAGGGTTAAAATTGATTGAAACAGATCCTAAAGTTGATTTTAGAGTGATTCTAAAATTGGTTTTAGAATTGGTTTTAAAATTGGCTGAGCCTGAACTTAATTTCAGGGTGATCCTAAAGTTGGTTTAAGGCTGATCCTAAACTTAATTTCAGGGTGATCCTAAAATGAATTCAAATTGATTTTAGGGTGATCCTAAAGTTAATTCCAAGGTGATGCCCTCAAGCTGGGATTGCTGGTGAATTTTGGGGTTTTTTTGGGGGTTTTGTGTGAGTGGGTTTTGTCCTTTATCCCATCCCAAAAGCAGATCCCCCACCTGAGATTTGATCCTTCTCAGCCACAGGTGCCAGGGTTAAAATTCTTTATTTCTCCAGCCTTAAAATTGATTTAAACAGATCCTAAAGTTGATTTTAGGCTGATCCTAAACTTAATTTTAGGATGATCCTAAAAAGAATTTGAATTAGTTTCAGGGTGATCCTAAAATTAATCCCAGTGTGATCCTAACATTGATTTTAGGGTGATCCTAAAGTTAATTCCGAGGTGATGCCCTCAAGCTGGGATTGCTGGTGAATTTGGGGTTTTTTTGGGGGGGTTTTGTGTGAGTGGGTTTCCCTGGATTTTGTCCCTTATCCCATCCCAAAGGCAGGTCCCCTATTTCAAGTTTGATTTCCTTTCAGCCACAGGTGCCAGGGTTAAAATCCTCTCCCTCTCCAGGCTTAAAATGGATTTTTAAGTTAATTTGAGGATGGTTCTGAGCTTAATTTTAGGATGATCCTAAAATGAATTCGGATTAGTTTCAGGGTGATCCTAAAATGTATTCAAATTAATTTCAGGGTGATCCTAAAGTTGATTTTAGGCTGATCCTAAACTTAATTTCAGGGTGATCCTAAAAATGAATTCAAATTGATTTCAGGGTGATCCTAAAATTAATCCCAATGTGATCCTAACATGGATTTCAGGGTGATCCTAAAGTTAATTCCAAGGTGATGCCCTCAAGCTGGGATTGCTGGTAAATTTTGGGGGGATTTTTTGGGGGTTTTGTGTGAGTGGGTTTTGTCCTTTATCCCATCCCAAAGGCAGATCCTCCATCTGAGATTTGATCCTTCTCAGCCACAGGTGCCAGGGTTAAAATCCTTTATTTCTCCAGCCTTAAAATTGATTTAAACGAATCCTAAAGTTGATTTTAGGCTGATCCTAAACTTAATTTTAGGATGATCCTAGAAAGAATTCGAATTAGTTTCAGGGTGATCCTAAAATTAATCCCAATGCCATCCTAACATTGATTTCAGGGTGATCCTAAAATTACTTCCGACTTGGTTCTAAGCTTAATTATAGTGTGATCCTAAAATGAATTCAAATTGATTTTAGGCTGATCCTAAAGTTAATCCCAATGTGATCCTAACATGGATTTTAGGATGATCCTGAGGTGATGCCCTCAAGCTGGGATTGCTGGTGAATTTGGGGTTTTTTTTGGGGGGTTTTGTGTGAGTGGGTTTCCCTGGATTTTGTCCCTTATCCCATCCCAAAGGCAGGTCCCCTATTTCAAGTTTGATCTCCTCTCAGCCACAGGTGCCAGGGTTAAAATCCTTTCCCTCTCCAGGCTTAAAATTGATTTTAAAGTTAATTTGAGGATGGTTCTGAGCTTAATTTTAGGATGATCCTAAAATGAATTCGCATTAGTTTCAGGGTGATCGTAAAATGTATTCAAATTAATTTCAGGGTGATCCTAAAAATGAATTCAAATTGATTTTAGGGTGATCCTAAAATTAATCCCAATGTGATCCTAACATGGATTTCAGGGTGATCCTAAAGTTAATTCCAAGGTGATGCCCTCAAGCTGGGATTGCTGGTAAATTTTGGGGATTTTTTGGGATTTTGTGTGAGTGGGTTTTGTTCCTTTATCCCATCCCAAAGGCAGATCCTCCATCTGAGATTTGATCCTTCTCAGCCACAGGTGCCAGGGTTAAAATCCTCTCCCTCTCCAGGGTTAAAATGGATTTTAAAATTAATTTGAGGATGGTTCTGAGCTTAATTTTAGGATGATCCTAAAATGAATTTGGATTAGTTTCAGGGTGATTGTAAAATGTATTCAAATTAATTTCAGGGTGATCCTAAAGTTGATTTTAGGCTGATCCTAAACTTAATTTCAGGGTGATCCTAAAAATGAATTCAAATTGATTTTAGGGTGATCCTAAAATTAATCCCACTGTGATCCTAACATGGATTTTAGGGTGATCCTAAGGTTAATTCCAAGGTGATGCCCTCAAGCTGGGATTGCTGGTAAATTTTGGGGATTTTTGGGGGATTTTGTGTGAGTGGGTTTTGTCCCTTATCCCATCCCAAAGGCAGATCCCCCACCTGAGATTTGATCCTTCTCAGCCACAGGGGCCAGGGTTAAAATCCTCTCCCTCTCCAGGCTTAAAATGGATTTTTAAGTTAATTTGAGGATGGTTCTGAGCTTAATTTTAGGATGATCCTAAAAAGAATTCGAATTAGTTTCAGGGTGATCCTAAAATGTATTCAAATTAATTTCAGGGTGATCCTAAAGTTGATTTTAGGGTGATCCTAAACTTAATTTTAGGATGATCCTAAAAAGAATTCGAATTAGTTTCAGGGTGATCCTAAAATTAATCCCATTGTGATCCTAACATTGATTTTAGGGTGATCCTAAAGTTAATTCCAAGGTGATGCTCTCAAGTTGGGATTGCTGGTAAATTTTGGGGTTTTTTTGGGGGGTTTTGTGTGAGTGGGTTTCCCTGGATTTTGTCCCTTATCCCATCCCAAAGGTAGATCCCCCACCTGAGATTTGATCTCCTCTCAGCCACAGGTGCCAGGGTTAAAATTCTTTATTTCTTCAGCCTTAAAATTGATTTAAACAGATCCTAAAATTGATTTTAGGCTGATCCTAAACTTAATTTTAGGATGATCCTAAAAAGAATTTGAATTAGTTTCAGGGTGATCCTAAAATTAATCCCAATGTGATCCTAACATTGATTTTAGGGTGATCCTGAAGTCATTTCAAATTGATTTCAGGGTGATCCTAAAATTAGTTCCAGGGTGGTTTCTAAGCTTAATTTCAGGGTGATCCTAAAAAGAACTCAAATTGATTTCAGGGTGATCCAAAAGTCAATTCCAATGTGATCCTAACATGGATTTTAGGGTGATCCTGATGTGATGCCCTCAAGTTGGGATTGCCGGTAAATTTTGGGGTTTTTGTGGGATTTTGTGTGAGTGGGTTTTGTCCCTTATCCCATCCCAAAGGCAGATCCTCCATCTGAGATTTGATCTCCTCTCAGCCACAGGTGCCAGGGTTAAAATCCTCTCCCTCTCCAGGGTTAAAATTGATTGAAACAGATCCTAAAGTTGATTTTAGAGTGATTCTAAAATTGGTTTTAGGCTAATCCTAAACTTAATTTCAGGGTGATCCTAAAATGAATTCAAATTGATTTTAGGGTGATCCTAAAGTTAATTCCAAGGTGATGCCCTCAAGCTGGGATTGCTGGTAAATTTTGGGGTTTTTTTGGGGTTTTGTGTGAGTGGGTTTTGTCCCTTATCCCATCCCAAAGGCAGATCCTCCATCTGAGGTTTGATCTCCTCTCAGCCACAGGTGCCAGGGTTAAAATTCTTTCTTTCTCCAGCCTTAAAATTGATTTAAACAGATCCTAAAGTTGATTTTAGAGTGATTCTAAAATTGGTTTTAGGCTAAGCCTGAACTTAATTTCAGGGTGATCCTAAAGTTGGTTTAAGGCTGATCCTAAACTTAATTTCAGGGTAATCCTAAAATGAATTCAAATTGATTTTAGGGTGATCCTAAAGTTAATTCCAAGGTGATACCTTCAAGCTGGGATTGCTGGTAAATTTTGGGGTTTTTTTGGGGTTTTGTGTGAGTGGGTTTCCCTGGATTTTGTCCCTTATCCCATCCCAAAGGCAGATCCTCCATCTGAGATTTGATCTCCTCTCAGCCACGGGTGCCAGGGTTAAAATTCTTTATTTCTCCAGCCTTAAAATTGATTTAGGCTGATCCTAAAATTGATTTTAGGCTAATCCTAAACTTAATTTTAGGATGATCCTAAAAAGAATTTGAATTAGTTTCAGGGTGATCCTAAAATGAATTCAAATTGATTTTAGGGTGATCCTAAAGTTAATTCCAAGGTGATGCCCTCAGACTGGGATTGCTGGTAAATTTTGGGGTTTTTTTGGGGGTTTTGTGTGAGTGGGTTTTGTCCCTTATCCCATCCCAAAGGCAGATCCTCCATCTGAGGTTTGATCCTTCTCAGCCACAGGTGCCAGGGTTAAAATCCTCTCCCTCTCCAGGGTTAAAATTGATTTAAACAGATCCTAAAGTTGATTTTAGAGTGATTCTAAAATTGGTTTTAGGCTAAGCCTGAACTTAATTTCAGGGTGATCCTAAAGTTGGTTTAAGGCTGATCCTAAACTTAATTTCAGGGTGATCCTAAAATGAATTCAAATTGATTTTAGGCTGATGCTAAAGTTAATTCCAAGGTGATGCCCTCAAGGTGGGATTGCTGGTAAATTTTGGGGTTTTTTGGGGGTTTTGTGTGAGTGGGTTTTGTCCCTTATCCCATCCCAAAGGCAGATCCTCCATCTGAGATTTGATCCTTCTCAGCCACAGGTGCCAGGGGTAAAATTCTTTCTTTCTCCAGGGTTAAAATTGATTTTAAAGTTAATTTGAGGATGGTTCTGAGTTTAATTTTAGGATGATCCTAAGAAGAATTCGGATTAGTTTCAGGGTGATCCTAAAATGTATTCAAATTAATTTCAGGGTGATCCTAAAGTTGATTTTAGGCTGATCCTAAACTTAATTTCAGGGTGATCCTAAAAATGAATTCAAATTGATTTTAGGGTGATCCTAAAGTCAATCCCAATGCCATCCTAACATGGATTTTAGGGTGATCCTAAGGTTAATTCCAAGGTGATGCCCTCAAGCTGGGATTGCTGGTAAATTTTGGGGTTTTTTGGGGTTTTTTTGGGGGTTTTGTGTGAGTGGGTTTTGTCCCTTATCCCATCCCAAAGGCAGATCCTCCATCTGAGATTTGATCCTTCTCAGCCACAGGTGCCAGGGTTAAAATTCTTTATTTCTCCAGCCTTGAAATTGATTTAGGCTGATCCTAAAATTGATTTTAGGCTAATCCTAAACTTAATTTTAGGATGATCCTAAAAAGAATTTGAATTAGTTTCAGGGTGATCCTAAAATGAATTCAAATTGATTTCAGGGTGATCCTAAAGTCAATCCCAATGTGATCCTAACATGGATTTTAGGGTGATCCTAAGGTTAATTCCAAGGTGATGCCCTCAGACTGGGATTGCTGGTAAATTTTGGGGTTTTTTTGGGGGTTTTGTGTGAGTGGGTTTTGTTCCTTTATCCCATCCCAAAGGCAGATTCTCCACCTGAGATTTGATCCTTCTCAGCCACAGGTGCCAGGGTTAAAATCCTCTCCCTCTCCAGGCTTAAAATTGATTTTAAAGTTAATTTGAGGATGGTTCTGAGCTTAATTTTAGGATGATCCTAAAATGAATTCGGATTAGTTTCAGGGTGATCCTAAAATGAATTCAAATTGATTTCAGGGTGATCCTAAAGTTAATCCCAATGTGATCCTAACATGGATTTCAGGGTGATCCTAAGGTTAATTCCAAGGTGATGCCCTCAAGCTGGGATTGCTGGTAAATTTTGGGGTTTTTTTGGGGGTTTTGTGTGAGTGGATTTTGTCCTTTATCCCATCCCAAAAGCAGATCCCCCATGTGAGATTTGATCCTTCTCAGCCACAGGTGCCAGGGTTAAAATCCTCTCCCTCTCCAGGGTTAAAATTGATTGAAACAGATCCTAAAGTTGATTTTAGAGTGATTCTAAAATTGGTTTTAGGCTGAGCCTGAACTTAATTTCAGGGTGATCCTAAAGTTGGTTTAAGGCTGATCCTAAACTTAATTTCAGGGTGATCCTAAAACGAATTCAAATTGATTTTAGGCTGATGCTAAAGTTAATTCCAAGGTGATGCCCTCAGGCTGGGATTGCTGGTAAATTTTGGGGGTTTTTTGGGGTTTTTTTGGGTTTTTGTGTGAGTGGGTTTTGTCCCTTATCCCGTCCCAAAGGCAGATTCTCCATCTGAGGTTTGATCTCCTCTCAGCCACAGGTGCCAGGGTTAAAATCCTTTATTTCTCCAGACTTAAAATTGATTTAAACAGATCCTAAAATTGATTTTAGGCTGATTCTAAAATTGGTTTTAGGCTGAGCCTGAACTTAATTTTAGGGTGATCCTAAAATGAATTCAAATTGATTTCAGGGTGATCCTAAAAATGAATTCAAATTAATTTCAGGGTGATCCTAAAAATGAATTCAAATTAATTTCAGGGTGAACCTAAGATTAATTCTAAGGTGATCCTAAAAATGAATTCAAATTGATTTCAGGGTGATCCTAAAATTCATTTCAGGGTGATCCTAAAATGAATTCAAATTAATTTCAGGGTGATCCTAAAATTAATTCCAAGGTGATTCTAAACTCAATTTTAGGATGATCCTAAAATAAATTGGAATTAATTCCAACGTGATCCTGAAATTGATTTCAGGGTGATCTTAAAATGAATTCTCTTATCATCCTAAAAATTGATTTCAGGGTGAACCTAAATTTTAATTCTGAGGTGATTCCAAACTTTTTATCAGGGTGATCCTAAAATGAATTGAAATTAATTGCAGGGTGATCCTAAAATTGAGTTTGGGGGGGGATTTTAACCTTGATTTCAGGGTGATCCTAAAATGAATTCAAACTTGTTTCAAGGTGATGCTAAAATTGAATTTAAAGCTGATTTTAAATTTGATTTTAGGATGATCTTAAAGTTAATTTTAAGCTGCTTCTAAAATCAGTTTTGGGCTGAGCCTAGAAATAATTTCAGGCTTATCCTGAAATTAATTTTGGGGCTGATCCTAAAATTAATTTCAAGCTGACCCTAAAATTAATTTCAAGCTGATCCCAAACTTGATTTCGGGGCTGATCCTAAAATTAATTCAAAGCTGCTCCTAAAAATTAATCTCAAGCTGCTCCTAAAATTAATTTTGGAAACGATCCCGAAATTAATTTCAGGCCGATCTTCGAATTAAATTGAAGTTAATTTAGAATTAATTTTGGGGCCGATTCCAAAATTCATTTGAGGCTGCTCCTAAATTTCAATATTTATTTTTTTTGGGGGGGGTGATCCAAGGTTTTTTCCTTGTTCCTTAGGAAAAGTTGGATGATGGGGGAGAATTCCCGAATTGGCAGAGTTCAGAGTTTGTAGAAGACTTGGCTGAGAGTTGTTCCCCAAAATTTAGAGGCACCTGTGGCACCTGAGGAGGTAAAAAAAAAAAAAAAAATTCCATGGAAAGGGCTTGAATTGGCCTTTAAAACCAAATTTAAATTGGGCTTTAAACTGAGATTAAATTGGGCTTTAAACTGAGATTAAATTGGGTTTTAAACTGGGATTGAATTGGGCTCGAATTCAGGTTAAATGGGTTTAAAATTCAGGTTAAATGGGTTTTAAATTGAGGTTAAATGGCTTTTAAATTCAGGTTAAATTTGGGTTAAATTGACCTTTAATTAGTTTTAAATTAAAGAAAAAAAAACTTGGCTTTAAATTCAGCTGAAATTTGGTTCAAACTGAGCTTTAATTGGCTTTAAATTGAGCTTTAATTGGCCTTAATTAAAGTGGCGAGCAGGATTTCCCCCAAAGAACCCAAATTTCAGCAAAATTCACCCCAAAATTCCCCAATTTCAGCAAAATTCCTCCCCAAAAACCCCCAAATTCCAGCAGAATTCACCCCAAAATTCCCAAATTCCAGCAGAATTCCAACCAGGAATTCCCAAACTCTTCAAATTCCAGCACAATTCCCCCCAAAAAACCCCAAATTTCAGCAAAATTCCCCCCAAAATTCCCCAATTCCAGCAAAATTCCTCCCAAAAAACCCCAAATTCCAGCAGAATTCCAACCAGGAATTCCCAAATCTCCAAATTCCTGCCGAATTTCCCCCAAAAAACCCCAATTCCAGCAAAATTCCCCCCAAAAAACCCCAATTCCAGCAAAATTTCTCCCAAAATTCCCCAATTTCAGCACAATTCCCCCCAAAAAACCCCAAATTTCAGCAAAATTCCCCCCAAAATTCCCCAAATTCCAGAAGAATTCCTCCCAAAAAACCCCAATTCCAGCAGAATCCCCCCCCAAAAAAACCCAAATTCCAGCAAAATTCCCCAAATTCCAGCAATTTCCCCCCCAAAAAACCCCAATTCCAGCGGAATTCCCCCCAAAATTCCCAAATTCCAGCAGAATTCCCCCCCAAAACCCCAAATTCCAGCAGAATCCCCCCCAAAAAACCCCAAATTTTAGTAAAAATCTCCAAATTCCTGCAGAATTCCCCCCAAAAAACCCCAAATCCCAGCAGAATTCCCCAATTTCCCCCCCTCCCTCCCCGAGTGCGTGCTCCCCCCTCCCTCCCCCTCCCCCTTTTCCCGGTTTTTCCCGGATTTCCGGCCCCAAATCCGGAATTTTCCCCCCGGGATTCCCAGGATTACCACAAGATCATCAAGCAGCCCATGGACATGGGGACCATCAAGAGGCGCCTGGAGAACAATTACTACTGGGGGGCAGCCGAGTGCATGCAGGACTTCAACACCATGTTCACCAACTGCTACATCTACAACAAGGTGAAAACGGGGGGAAAACGGGGAAAAACGGGCAAAAAACAGCCAGAAATGGGCAAAAACGGTAAAAAATGGGCAAAAATGGGCAAAACCAGCCAAAAAACCAGGGAAAACTGCCCCAAAATAATCTCCAGAAATAACTGCACCATGTTCACCAACTGCTACATCTACAACAAGGGAAAAACGGGGGGAAAACGGGCAAAAATGGGGAAAAACGGGAAAAAATGAGGAAAAAACCGGTCAGAAATGGGCAAAAATGGCCAAAAATGGGAAAAAACGGCCAAAAAACCAGGTAAAACCACCCCAAAATAAACCCCAGGAACACTGCACCGTGTTCACCAACTGCTACATCTACAACAAGGTGAAAACGGGGGGAAAACGGGCGAAAATGGGAAAAAACGGGGAAAAAACCGGCCAGAAATGGGAAAAAATGGCCAAAAATGGGAAAAAATGGCCAAAAAACCAGGTTAAACCACCCTGAAATAATGTCCAGAAATAACTGCATCGTGTTCACCAACTGCTACATCTACAACAAGGTGAAAACGGGGAAAAAACAGCCAGAAATGGGAAAAAACGGGGAAAAAACTGGCCAAAAATGGGCAAAACCAGCCAAAAATGGGTAAAAACGGGAAAAAACCCCAGGGAAAAACAGGTTAAAACACCCCAAAATAACCCCCACAAGCACAACACCATGTTCACCAACTGCTACATCTACAACAAGGTGAAAACGGGGGGAAAACGGGCAAAAACGGGCAAAAAACAGCCAGAAATGGGCAAAAACGGGAAAAAAACGGTAAAAAATGGGCAAAAATGGGCAAAACCAGCCAAAAAACCAGGGAAAACTGCCCCAAAATAATCTCCAGAACTAACTGCACCATGTTCACCAACTGCTACATCTACAACAAGGTGAAAACGGGGGGAAAATGGGAAAAAACAGGGAAAAACGGGGAAAAAACCGGCCAAAAATGGGAAAGAATGGCCAAAAATGGGAAAAAACGGCCAAAAATGGGGAAAAATGGCCAAAAAACCAGGGAAAATCACCCCAAAATATCACCCGGGAACACTGCACCGTGTTCACCAACTGCTACATCTACAACAAGGTGAAAACGGGGGGAAAAACGGGCAAAAACGGGCAAAAAACAGCCAGAAATGGGCAAAAATGGGGAAAAAAATGGCCAAAAGTGGGAAAATGGGGAAAAAAACCAGCCAGAAATGGGAAAAAATGGCCAAAACCCCAGGTAAAACCAGGTAAATCTGCCCCAAAATAACCTCCAGAAACAACTGCACCATGTTCACCAACTGCTACATCTACAACAAGGGAAAAACGGGGGGAAAACGGGCAAAAATGGGAAAAAAACCAGCCAAAAATGGGAAAGAATGGCCAAAAATGGGCAAAAATGGGGAAAAAACCAGGTAAAACCACCCCAAAATAAACGCCAGGAATACTGCACCGTGTCCACCAACTGCTACATCTACAACAAGGTGAAAACGGGGGAAAAACAGCCAGAAATGGGCAAAAACGGCCAAAAATGGGCAAAACCTGCCAAAAACCTCAGGTAAAACCGGGTAAAACTACCCCAAAATAACCTCCAGAAACAACTGCACCGTGTTCACCAACTGCTACATCTACAACAAAGTAAAAATGGGCAAAAACCGGGAAAAACCAGGTTAAAACACCCCAAAACCCAGGTAAAACAGGTAAAAACACCCCAAAAATCAGACAGAATGACCTCCAGAAACACAGCGCTATGTTCACCAACTGCTGCATCTACAATAAAGTAAAAACGGGGGAAAATAACACAAAAACAGGAAAAAACGGGGAAAAACCAGCCAGAAACGGGCAAAACCCAACCAAAAAATGGGTACAAACAGCCCCAAACCCAGGTAAAAACACCCCAAAATAACCCCCACAAACACAACCCCAAGTTCACAGATTTTTACATTTATAACAAGGTAAAAACTGCCCAAAAATGGGCAAAAAACCAGCCATGAAATGGGCAAATACACCCCAAAAATTAGCCCAAAACACCCCCAGAAAGAGGCAGAAATGCCCCAAAATAAGCAATACACCCCAAAAATATCCTCCACAAATACAGTACCGTGTTCACCAAGGTAAAAACTGCCTAAAAAACCCCCAAAACCAGGCAAAATCACCCCAAAAATACCACATAAAATACCACAAAAATCCCTTTAAAATCCAGAAAAAAAGTCGCGAAAAATGCAAAAAAAATCCCCAAAAAAATCCAAAAAAATACCTTAAAAAACTAGAAAAAAAATGAAAATAAATCCAAAAAAATCCCAAAAAATTCCCCAAAAAATCCAAAAAAAAAAGCTGCCTAAAAATCCTCGAAAAATCCCCTTAAAATCCCCCCCCAAAATTCCATTAAAATCCAGAAAAAAAGTCGCGAAAAATGCAAAAAAATCCAAAAAAATTCCAAAAAAACCCCTTAAAAAACCAGAAAAAAATGCAAAAAAAAAATCCCAAAAAAATCCCAAAAAATTCCCAAATGTTCTCCAATTCCCATTTTTTCTGCCCCCAGCCCACGGATGACATCGTGCTGATGGCGCAGACCCTGGAGAAGCTCTTCCTGCAGAAGGTGGCGCAGATGCCGCCCCCAAAAAAAAACCCCCTTAGAATGCAAAAAAAAATCCCAAAAAATTCCCAAAAAATCCAAAAAAAGCTGCCAAAAAATCCTCTAAAAATCCCCTTAAAATCCCCCAAAAATTCCTTTAAAATCCAGAAAAAAACACGCGAAAAATGCAAAAAAATACAAAAAATTCCAAAAAAATACCTTAAAAAACTAGAAAAAAATGAAAATAAATCCAAAAAAATCCCAAAAAATTCCCAAAAAATCCAAAAAAAAAGCTGCCAAAAAATCCTCTAAAATCCCCTTAAAATCCCCAAAAAATTCCTTTAAAATCCAGGAAAAAACACGCGGAAAATGCAAAAAAAATCCAAAAAAATACCTTAAAAAAACCAGAAAAAAATGCGAAAAAAATCCAAAAAAATTCCAGAAAAAAATCCCAAAAAATTCCCAAATGTTCTCCAATCCCCAATTCCCGTTTTTTGTTGCCCCCAGCCCACGGATGACATCGTGCTGATGGCGCAGACCCTGGAGAAGCTCTTCCTGCAGAAGGTGGCGCAGGATGCCGCCCCCAAAAAAAACCCCCCCAAAAAATCCCCCTTAAAATGCAAAAAAAAATCCAAAAAATTCCCAAAAATTTCCTTGAAATCCAAAAAAAAGCTGCCAAAAAATCCTCTAAAAATCCCCTTAAAATCCAAAAAAATTCCTTTAAAATCCAGGAAAAACACGCGAAAAAATGCAAAAGAATCCCCAAAAAATCCAAAAAAATACTTTAAAAAACCAGAAAAAAATCCGAAAAAAATCCAAAAAAATCCCCAAAAATTCCCAAATTTTCTCCAAACTCAAATTCCCATTTTTTTGTTGCCCCCAGCCCACGGATGACATCGTGCTGATGGCGCAGACCCTGGAGAAGCTCTTCCTGCAGAAGGTGGCGCAGATGCCGCCCGAGGAGCAGGAGCTGCTGCTGCCCCTGGCCAAGAACAGCCACAAGAAAGGGCAGCACGGGCTGCAGGTACCGGGGTTTGGGGGGAAAAACAGCCAAAATTTGGGATAAAATGTCCAGGTTTGGGAAAAAAACAGCTGGAATTTGGGATAAAATGTCCAGATTTGGGGTGAAAATCCCAGATTTGGGGAAAAAACAGCCAAAATTTGGGATAAAATGTCCGGATTTGGGATAAAAAAATCCTGGATTTTGGGTACAAAACACCCAGATTTGGGATAAATTACATGGAATTTGGGATAAAACAGCTGGAATTTGAGATGCAACATCCAAATTTGGGATAAAATATCCAGATTTGGGATAAAAAACATGGATATTGAGAAAAAAACCCACCCAAATTTGGCGTAGAATATCTGGAATTTGGGATAAAAAACATGGATTTTGAGAAAAAAACCCACCCAAATTTGGCGTAGAATATCTGGAATTCAGGATGAAACACCCAGATTTGTGGTAGAATATCCAGATTTGGGATGGAACACCCGGAATTTGGGATAAAACACACAAATTGGGGGATAAACACTGGGAATTTGTGATGAAGCACCCAAATTTGGGATAAAATGCTTGGAATTTGGGGTAAAATATCTGGAATTTGGATAATATACCTGGAATGGGGGATAAAACACATGAATTGGGGGATAGACACAGGGAATTTGGGGTAAAGCACTCAAATTTGGAATAAAATATCTGGAATTTGGGATGAAACACCTAGATTCGGGATAAAATGTGTGAAATTTGGGATAAAGCATCTGGAATTTGGGATGAACACCCGGAATTTGGGATAAGGCTTCCGAATCCAGGCTCTCAAATAGTGTTTTCCAGTTTTTTTGTCTCCCCCCGTCCCCTTTTCCCAGGTTTCTTCCCTTCCCCACTCTCCCTCAGTTGGATTTTTAGGATCCCCGAGCTGATCCTAAAGGATTTTCCCCTTTTCCCAGTTTTTTTTTGTGCTCCCCACCCTCCCTGAGTTGGGATTTTTGGGATTCCTGTGTTTCCCCAGCTCTCCAATTCTCTTTTCCCAGTTTTTGTGTGTCCCCGATCCACTTCTCCTATTTTTTTTTGTGTCTCCAGTCCTCTTTTCCCAGTTTTTTGGTGTTCCCAATCCCCTTTTTGCCAGGATTTCTGTGTCTCCCAATCACTTCTTCCAAGTTTTTTGCGTCTCTCAATCTCTTTTTCCAAGTTTTTAATGTCTCCCACTCCCTTTTCCCAGGTTTTTTGTATCCTCCAGTCCTTTTTTCCTGGTTTCTAATACATCCCAATCCTTTTCTTCCACTTTTTGGTTTCCCAAATCCCCTTTTCCCAGGTTTTTTGTGTCTGTTTAGGTATCCCAGACCCCTTTTCCCACTCACCCTCCCTCAGTTGGATTTCTGTGCTCCCCACCCTCCCTCACTTGGATTTTTGGGATCCCCACCCTCCCTCAGTTGGGATTTTTGGGATCCCCACCCTCCCTCAGTTGGGATTTTTGGGATCCCCACCCTCCCTCACTTGGATTTTTGGTCTCCCCAGTCTCCCTCACTTGGATTTTTGGTCTCCCCACCCTCCCTCAGTTGGATTTTTGGTCTCCCCACCCTCCCTCAGTTGGGATTTTTGGCATTCCCTGTTTCCCCAGCTCTCCAATGTCTCCAATTCTCTTTTCCCAGTTTTTTTTTGTGTTCCCAATCCCCTTTTCCCCAGGTTTTTTGTGTCTCTCAATCCTTTTTTCCTGAATTTTTGCGTCTTTCAATCCCCTTTTCTCAGGTTTTTTATGTCTCCCACACCCTTTTCCAAGGTTTTTTTGTGTCCCCAACCCCATTTTCCCTGGGTTTTTGTGTCCCCAACCCCATTTTCCCTGGGTTTTTGTGTCCCCAACCCCATTTTCCCTGGGTTTTTTGTGTCCCCAACCCCATTTTCCCTGGGTTTTTGTGTCCCCAACCTCATTTTCCCTGGGTTTTTGTGTCCCCAACCTCATTTTCCCTGGGTTTTTTGTGCTCCTCACCCTCCCTGAGTTGGGAATTTTGGCATTCCGTGTTTCCCCAGCTCTCCTGGCGGGGCTGACCAGCGCAGCCCAGCAGGTCCCGGCCGTCTCCTCGGTGTCCCTTGGCATCTCCCTGATCCCCTTTCTCCTGATTTTTGTGTCTCCTAATCCACTTTTCCAAGGTTTTTTCTGTTCCCAGTCCCCTTTTCCCAAGTGTTTTCTGTCCCCCAATCCCTTTTTCCAAGTTTTTAATGTCTCCCACTCCCTTTTTCCAGGTTTTTTGTGTCCTCCAGTCCTTTTTTTGTGGTTTCTAATACCTCCCAATCCTTTTCTTCCACTTTTTGGTGTCCCCAATCCCCTTTTCCCCAGGTTTTTTGTGTCTGTTTAGGTATCCCAGACCCCTTTTCCCAGGCTTTTTTTGTTGCTCACCCTCCCTCAGTTGGGATTTCTGTGCTCCCCACCCTCCCTCACTTGGATTTTTGGTCTCCTCAGTCTCCCTCAGTTGGATTTTTGGGATCCCCACCCTCCCTCAGTTGGGATTTTTGGTCTCCCCACCCTCCCTCAGTTGGGATTTTTGGAATCCCCACCCTCCCTGAGTTGGGATTTTTGGTCTCCCCACCCTCTCTCAGTTGGGATTTTTGGGATCCCTGAGCCGATCCCGAAGGATTTTCCCCATTTTTTTTGTGCTCCTCACCCTCCCTCAGTTGGGATTTTTGTGCTCCTCACCCTCCCTCAGTTGGGATTTTTGTGCTCCCCACCCTCCCTCAGTTGGGATTTTTGTGCTCCCCACCCTCCCTCACTTGGATTTTTGGGATCGCCACCCTCCCTGAGTTGGGATTTTTGGGATCCCCACCCTCCCTCACTTGGATTTTTGGGATCCCCACCTCCCTCACTTGGATTTTTGGGATCCCCACCTTCCCTCACTTGGATTTCTGTGCTCCCCAGTCTCCCTCACTTGAAATTTTGGAGTCCCCACCTTCCCTCAGTTGGATTTTTGGGATCCCCGAGCCGATCCTAAAGGATTTTCCCCTTTTCCCAGTTTTTTTTTTGTGCTCCCCACCCTCCCTGAGTTGGATTTTTGGGATTCCCAAGGCATTCCGTGTTTCCCCAGCTCTCCTGGCGGGGCTGACCAGCGCAGCCCAGCAGGTCCCGGCCGTCTCCTCGGTGTCCCTTGGGATCTCCCTGATCCCCTTTCTCCTGATTTTTTTGTGTCTCCAACCCCCTTTCCCCGGATTTTTTTTGTCTCCCAATACTTTTTTACAAGTTTTTTATGTCCTTTGGGATGTTTTCCATCTCTTTTTCCAGGTTTTTTGTGTCTCCCAATCCCCTTTCCGAAGTTTTTTATGTCTCTCAATCCCTTCTTCCTGATTTTTTTTTGCATTTTCCAATCCCTTTTCCCTGGTTTTTTGTGTCTCTCAATCCTTTTTTTCTGAATTTTAGCGTCTTTCAATCCCCTTTTCTCGGGTTTTTTCCATGTCCCAATACCTTTTTTCCAGGATTTTTGTGTCCCCAACCTCATTTTCCCTGGGTTTTTGTGTCCCCAACCCCATTTTCCCTGGGTTTTTGTGTCCCCAACCCCATTTTCCCTGGGTTTTTGTGTCCCCAACCCCATTTTCCCTGGGTTTTTGTGTCCCCAACCCCATTTTCCCTGGGTTTTTGTGTCCCCAACCTCATTTTTCCTGGGTTTTTTGTGTCCCCAACCCCATTTTCCCTGGGTTTTTGTGTCCCCAACCCCATTTTCCCTGGGTTTTTGTGTCCCCAACCCCATTTTCCCTGGGTTTTTGTGTCCCCAACCCCATTTTCCCTGGGTTTTTGTGTCCCCAACCCCATTTTCCCTGGGTTTTTGTGTCCCCAACCCCATTTTCCCTGGGATTTTTGTGCTCCTCACCCTCCCTCAGTTGGGATTTTTGGCATTCCCTGTTTCCCCAGCTCTCCAATGTCTCCAATTCTCTTTTCCCAGTTTTTTTTGTGTTCCCAATCCCCTTTTCCTCAGGTTTTTTGTCTCTCTCAATCCTTTTTTCCTGAATTTTTGCGTCTTTCAGTCCCCTTTTCTCAGGTTTTTTATGTCTCCCAGTCCCTTTTTTTCCAGGATTTTTGTGTCCCCAACCCCATTTTCCCCATTTTTTTTGTGCTCCCCACCCTCCCTCAGTTGGGATTTCTGTGCTCCCCACCCTCCCTCACCTGGATTTTTGGGATCCCTGAGCCGATCCCAAAGGATTTTCCCCATTTTTTTGTGCTCCTCACCCTCCCTGAGTTGGGATTTTTGGCATTCCCTGTTTCCCCAGCTCTCCAATGTCTCCAATTCTCTTTTCCCAGTTTTTTTTGTGTTCCAAATCCCCTTTTTTCCAGGATTTCTGTGTCTCCCACTCCCTTCTCCTAGGTTTTTTGTGTCCCCAACCCCTTTTTTCCAAGTTTTTAATGTCTCCCAACCTCTTTTCTTAGGTTTTTTGTGTCCCCAACCTCATTTTCCCTGGGTTTTTGTGTCCCCAACCCCATTTTCCCTGGGTTTTTTGTGTCCCCAACCCCATTTTCCCTGGGTTTTTTGTGTCCCCAACCCCATTTTCCCAGGTTTTTTGTGCTCCCCACCCTCCCTCAGTTGGATTTTTGGGATTCCCAAGGCATTCCGTGTTTCCCCAGCTCTCCTGGCGGGGCTGACCAGCGCAGCCCAGCAGGTCCCGGCCGTCTCCTCGGTGTCTCAGCCCCCCGGTTACGCCCCCAGCGCCGCCGAGCTCCCCACCACCATCGTCAACATCCCGCACCCCTCGGTCATCTCGGCGCCGCTGCTGAAATCCCTGCAGCACCCCGGCCTCCCCGGCAATCCCAGTAACCCCAGTAACCCCAGTAACCCCAGCCCCGCCGGCCTGGCTGCCCCCGCGCCCACCCAGCCCGTGGCCAAGGTGAGAGCAGGGGGGGCGGATTTTGGGGGGTTTGGGGTGGGAATTGGGGGGTTTGGGGTGGGAATTGGGGGGTTTGGGATGGGAATTGTGGGGTTTGGGGAGATGGGATTGGGGTTTGGGGTGGAAGTCCAGGAGGGAATGGGGGTTTGGGGTGGGAATTCGTGCTGGGAATGGGGGTTTGGAATGATGGAGGTGGGGTTTGGAGTGGTGGGGTTGGAGTTTGGGATGGAATTCCTGGTGGGAATGGGGGTTTGGGATGGTGGGGTTGGGATTCAGGATGGAATTCCAGAAGGGAATGGGGATTTGGAGTGCTGGGGTTGGGGTTTGGGGTGGGAATTCTGGGGTTTGGGGTGGGAATTGGGGGGTTTGGGGTGGGAATTGGGGGGTTTGGGGTGGGAATTGGGGGGTTTGGGGAGGTGGGATTGGGGTTTGAGGTGGAACTCCAGGAGGGAATGGGGGTTTGGGGTGGGAATTGGGGGGTTTGGGGTGGGAATTGGGGGATTTGGGGTGGTGGGGTTGGGATTTAGGATGGAATTCCAGAAGGGAATGGGGGTTTGGGGTGGTGGGAATTGGGGGGTTTGGGGTGGAATTCGTGGTGGGAATGGGGGTTTGGGGTGGGAATTGTGGGGTTTGGGGTGGGAATTCGTGCTGGGAATGGGGGTTTGGAATGATGGAGGTGGGGTTTGGGGTGGTGGGGTTGGAGTTTGGGATGGAATTCCTGGTGGGAATTGGGGGGTTTGGGGTGGGAATGGGGGTTTGGGGTGGGAATTCCTGGTGGGAATGGGGTTTTGGGGTGATGGGGTTGGGGTTTGGAGTGGTGGGGTTGGGGTTTGGGGTGGAATTCTGGGGTTTGGGATGGGATTTTGGCTTCAGGGATGGAATTTTGGGTCCTGGAATGGAATTTTGGGACACTGGGATGGAATTTTGGAATCCTGGGATGAGATTTTGGCTCCTGGGATGAAATTTTGGTTCTTAGGATGGGATTTTGGGACACTAGGATGGGATTTTAGGACACTGGGATGAGATTTTGCCTCCTGGAACGGAATTTTGGGACATTGGAAGGGGATTTTGGGTCCTGGGTTAGGATTTTGGGTCCTAGAATGGGATTTTGGGACACTGGGATGAAATTTTGGTTCTTAGGATGGGATTTTGGGACACTGGGATGGGATTTTAGGACACTGGGATGAGATTTTGGCTCCTGGAATGGAATTTTGGGACACTAGGATGGGATTTTGGGACATGAGGATGGGATTTTTGCTCCTGGGATGGAATTTTGTGTCCTGGAATAGAATTTTGTGACACTGGGATGAGATTTTGGCTCCTGGGACAGAATTTTGGGACACTGAAATGGGATTTTGGCTCCTGGGATGAAATTTTGGTTCTTAGGATGGGATTTTGGGACACTGGGATGGGATTTTGGTTCTTAGGATGGGATTTTGGGACACTAGAATGGGATTTTAGAGACACTGGGATGAGATTTTTAGCACCTGGAACGAAATTTCGGGACACTGAAACGGGATCCTAGATTTCGGGCTGGGACTTCACCTCCCGGGACACAACCCCACCTCCCCAAACACCAACCCCAAAACCCCAAAAAATCTCAAAAAAATTTCAAAAAAACTCAAAAAAATCCCCAAAAAATCCCCAAAAAACCCCCCAAAAAACCCCAAAAAATCTCAAAAAAATTTCCAAAAAACTCCTAAAAAAATCCCAAAAAATCCCCAAAAAACCCCCAAAAAACCCCCAAAAAATCTCAAAAAAAATCCCCAAAAAATCCCCAAAAAATCCCCAAAAAACCCCCAAAAAATCTCAAAAAAATCCTCAAAAATCCCCAAAAAACCCCCAAAAAACCCCAAAAAAACCCCCAAAAAACCCCAAAAAACCCCCAAAAAATCTCAAAAAAATCCTCAAAAATCCCCAAAAAACCCCCAAAAAAATCTCAAAAAAATCCTCAAAAATCCCCAAAAAACCCCCAAAAAAACCCCAAAAAACCCCCCAAAAAACCCCAAAAAATCTCAAAAAAATTTCCAAAAAACCCCTAAAAAAATCCCAAAAAAATCCCCAAAACCCCCAAAACCCTCAACATCCCCCCTTCCAAAACTCCCCTCAGAAAAAAGGCGTGAAGCGGAAAGCCGACACCACCACCCCCACCACCACGGCCATCATCGCCACCAGCACCGGCGGCGGCACCGGCGGCGAATCCTCCCCTTCCAACGCCGAAAACCCCAAAGCCGCCAAAATCCCGGCGCGGCGCGAGAGCGGCCGGCCCATCAAACCGCCCCGCAAGGACCTGCCCGACTCCCAGCAGCACCAAACCTCCAAGAAAGGGAAACTCTCGGAGCAGCTCAAGTACTGCAACGGCATCCTGAAGGAGCTGCTCTCCAAGAAGCACGCCGCCTACGCCTGGCCCTTCTACAAGCCCGTCGACGCCTCGGCGCTGGGGCTGCACGATTACCACGAGATCATCAAGCACCCCATGGACCTCAGCACCATCAAGGTGAGAGTAGAAGGGGGGGGGTTTGGGGTTTTTGGGGATTTTTTTGGGGTTTTTTTTGGATTTTTGGGGATTTTTTTAGGGGGTTTTTTTTGGATTTTTTGGGGATTTTTTGGAATTTTGGGGGGTTTTTTGAGGTTTTTTGGGGTTTTTTGGGGGGTTTTTGGGGATTTTTTGGGGATTTTTTGGGATTTTTTTAGGGATTTTTTGGAAATTTTTTTGAGATTTTTTGGGGTTTTTTTGAAATTTTTTTGAGATTTTTTGGGGGATTTTTTGGGAGTTTTTTTAGCGTATGATCAAATTTTTGGGTCAAACTCCATTGGCCCTTCCATGACCCTGCTGACCCTTCTATGACCCTGCTGACCCTTCCATGACCCCACTGACCCTTCCATGACCCTGCTGACCCTTCCATGACCCTGCTGACCCTTCCATGACCCTACTGACCCTTCCAAGACCCCGTTGACCTTCCAAGACCCCATTGACCCTTCTATGACCCAGCTGACCCTTCCACGACCGCGTTGACCTTTCCATCACCCTACTGACCTTTCCATCACCCCATTGACCCTTCCATGACCCTGCTGACCCTTCTATGACCCTGCTGACCGTTCCAAAACCCCATTGACCCTTCCAAGACCGCGTTGACCCTTCCATGACCCCATTGACCCTTCCATGACCCTGCTGACCCTTCTATGACCCTGCTGACCCTTCCATGACCCTACTGACCCTTCCATGACCCCTGCTGACCCTTCCATGACCCCATTGACCCTTCTAAGACGCCCATTGACCCTTCTATGACCCTGCTGACCCTTCCATGACCCTGCTGACCCTTCCATGACCCCATTGACCCTTCCATGACCCAATTGACCCTTCCATCATTCCATTGACCCTTCCAAAACCCCATTGACCCTTCCAAGACCCCATTGACCCTTCCATGACCCTGCTGACCCTTCCATGACCCTGCTGACCCTTCCATGACCCCATTGACCCTTCCATGACCCAATTGACCCTTCCATCATTCCATTGACCCTTCCAAAACCCCATTGACCCTTCCATCACCCCATTGACCCTTCCATGACCCTACTGACCCTTCCATGACCCCGTTGACCCCTTCCATGACCCTGCTGACCCTTCTATGACCCTGCTGACCCTTCCATGACCCTACTGACCCTTCCATGACCCATTGACCCTTCCATGACCCTGCTGACCCTTCCATGACCCTGCTGACCCTTCTATGACCCCATTGACCCTTCCATGACCCAATTGACCCTTCCATCATTCCATTGACCCTTCCAAAACCCCATTGACCCTTCCAAGACCCCATTGACCCTTCCATGACCCTGCTGACCCTTCCATGACCCTGCTGACCCTTCCATGACCCCATTGACCCTTCCATGACCCAATTGACCCTTCCATCATTCCATTGACCCTTCCAAAACCCCATTGACCCTTCCATCACCCCATTGACCCTTCCATGACCCTACTGACCCTTCCATGACCCCGTTGACCCTTCCATGACCCTGCTGACCCTTCTATGACCCTGCTGACCCTTCCATGACCCTACTGACCCTTCCATGACCCCATTGACCCTTCCATGACCCTGCTGACCCTTCCATGACCCTGCTGACCCTTCTATGACCCCATTGACCCTTCCATGACCCAATTGACCCTTCCATCATTCCATTGACCCTTCCAAAACCCCGATTGACCCTTCCAAGACCCCATTGACCCTTCCAAGACCCCATTGACCCTCCATGACCCTACTGACCCTTCCATGACCTACTGACCCTTCCATGACCCCATTGACCCTTCTAAGACCCCATTGACCCTTCTATGACCCTGCTGACCCTTCTATGACCCCATTGACCCTTCCATGACCCAATTGACCCTTCCATCATTCCATTGACCCTTCCAAAACCCCGTTGACCTTTCCATGCCTGCGTTGACCTTGCCATCACCCCATTGACCCTTCCAAGACCACGTTGACCCTCCCCTGACCCCGCTGACCTTTCCCTGACCCCGCTGACCTTCCCATGACCCTTGGCGACCCTCCCCGGCTGATTTTCCCCGCCCGTTTTCCCGGCAGCGGAAGATGGAGAACCGGGACTATCGCGACGCGCAGGAGTTCGCCGCCGACGTCCGGTTGATGTTCTCCAACTGCTACAAGTACAACCCGCCCGACCACGACGTGGTGGCCATGGCCAGGAAGCTCCAGGTGGGGGGTTCCCCCAAAAAAAAATTAAAAATTTGGGAGTTTTGGGTGGGAATTTCGGGTTTTTTTGGGGTTTTTTTGGGTGTGGTTTTTTTGGTTTTTTGGCATTTTTTGGGGTGAGAATTGGGTTTTTTTGGTTTTTTTTGTGTGGGAATTGGGGTTTTTGGGGTGGGAATTTGGGTTTTTTTTGGTTGGAATTAAGGTTTTTGGGGTGAGAATTGGGGTTTTTTGGGTGGGAATTTGGCGGTTTTTTGGGGCTTTTTGGGTGGGAATTGGGTTTTTTGGGGGTTTTTTGGGTGGGAATTGGGGTTTTTTGGGGTGAGAATTGGTGTTTTTTTGAGGTTTTTTCGGTGGAAATTGGGGGTTTTTTTGGGTGGGAATTTGGCATTTTTTGGGGTGGGAATTTGGCATTTTTTGGGTGGGAATTTGGGCTTTTTGGGGCTTTTTGGGTGGGAATTTGGGGGTTTTTGGGGCTTTTTGGTGGGAATTGGGGTTTTTGGGGTGGGAATTTGGGGTTTTTTTGGGTTTTTTGGGTCGGAATTAAGGTTTTTTGGGGTGAGAATTGGGGTTTTTTGGGTGGAATTGGTTTTTTTGGGGGCTTTTTGGGTGGGAATTGGGTTTTTGGGGGTTTTTTGGGTGGGAATTTGGGGTTTTTTGGGGTGAGAATTTGGTTTTTTTTGAGGTTTTTTCGGTGGAAATTGGGGTTTTTTGGGTGGGAATTTGGCATTTTTTTGGTGTTTTTTGGGTGGGAATTTGGCATTTTTTTGGGTGGGAATTTGGGCTTTTTGGGGCTTTTGGGTGGGAATTTGGGGGGTTTTTGGGGCTTTTTGGGTGGGAATTGGGGTTTTTTTGGGTTTTTTTTGGCAATTTTTTGGGGTGGGAAGTTGGGTTTTTTGGGTTTTTTGGGTCGGAATTAAGGTTTTTTGGGGTGAGAATTGGGGTTTTTTGGGTGGGAAGTTTTTTGGGTGGGAATTTGGCGGTTTTTTGGGGCTTTTTGGGTGGGAATTGGGTTTTTTGGGGGTTTTTTGGGTGGGAATTTGGGGTTTTTTTGGGGTGAGAATTGGGTTTTTTGGGGTTTTTTGGGTGGGAATTGGGGTTTTTTTGGGTGGGAATTTGGCGGTTTTTTGGGGTTTTATGGGTGGGAATTTGGCGTTTTTTGGGTGGGAATTTGGGAGTTTTAGGTGGGAATTGGGGTTTTTTGGGGTTTTTTTGGGTTTTTTTGGGTGGGGATTGGGGTTTTTTGGGGTGAGAATTGAGTTTTTTTGGGTTTTTTTTGGGTGAGAATTTGGGTTTTTTGCGGTTTTGGGGGTAGGAATTGGGGTTTTTTGGGGTGAGAATTGGGGTTTTTTGGGTGGGAATTGGGGTTTTTTGGGTGGGAATTTGGGTTTTTTGGGGTGGGAATTGGGTTTTTTTGGGGCTTTTTGGGTGGGAATTGGGGTTTTTTGGGTAAAATTTGGGGTTTTTTGGGTGGGAATTGGGGTTTTTTGAGGTTTTTTGGGGTGGGAATTTGGCGTTTTTTGGGTGGGAATTTGGGGTTTTTGGGGCTTTTTGGGTGGGAATTTGGCGTTTTTTGGGTGGGAATTGGGGTTTTTTGGGGTGAGAATTGGGTTTTTTGGGGGTTTTTTGGGTGGGAATTGGGGTTTGGGGGTTTTTTGGGGTGGGAATTTGGGTTTTTTGGGTTTTTTTTGGGATCGGCCGTTCGGGTGGTTTTGGGGTTGGTGTTGGGAGGAGGAAATGGGAAGAATCAGGGAAAAAAATTTGGGAAAAAACTGGAAAAATTGGAAAAAAAATCAGGAAAAAATAAGAAAAAAAAAAAGGAAAATAAATCAGGGGAAAATGGGAAAAAATCTGAAAAAAATGGGAAAAAATCAGAAAAAAAAGGGAAAAAATCAGAAAAAAAAGGGAAAAAATCAGAAAAAATAGGAAAAAACCAGAAAAAAATAGGAAAAAGTCAGAAAAAAATGGGAAAAAAATCTGAAAAAATTGGGAAAAATCAGAAAAAAAATGGAAAAAAATCAAAAAAAAAAAGGAAAAAAATCTGAAAAAAACCGGGAAAAAATCAGAAAAAAATGGAAAAAAAATCAGAAAAAAAATGGGAAAAAAAGAGAAAAAAATAAGAAAAAATCAGAAAAAAATAGGAAAAAAAATGGGGAAAAAAGGGGAAATTTGGGAGTTTCTGATTCCCCAAACCCCTGCAGGACGTGTTCGAGTTCAGCTACGCCAAAATGCCGGACGAGCCGCAGGATTCGGGCGCCGCGTCGGCGTCGGCGCCGCTGCCGCTGCCGAAATCCTCCAGCGAGGAATCGTCCAGTGACGAGGATGAGGAGGAGGAGGAGGAGGATGAAGATGAGGACGAGGAGAGCTCCACGGAGACGTCCTCGGAGAGCGAGGAGAGCTCGGACTCCGAGGAGGAGAGAGCCAACCGGCTGGCCGAGCTGCAGGAGCAGGTGGGGGAAATTGGGGGAAAATTGGGGAAAAATTGGGAGAAAATTGGGGGAAAATTGGGGAAAAATTGGGAGAAAATTGGGGGAAAATTGGGAAAAAATGGGGAAAAAATTGGGAGAAAATTGGGAGAAAATTGGGGAAAAAATTGGGGAAAAAATGGGGAAAAATTGGGAAAAAATTGGGAGAAAATTGGGGGAAAAATGGGGAAAAAATTGGGAGAAAATTGGGGAATAATTGGGAAAAATGGAGAAAAAATGGGGAAAAATTGGGAAAAAATTGGGGAAAAATTGGGAGAAAATGGGGAAAAATTGGGAGAAAATTGGGAGAAAATTGGGAGAAAATTGGGGAAAAATTGGGAGAAAATTGGGGAAAAAATTGGGAGAAATTGAGAAAAAAATTGGGAGAAAATCGGAGAAAATTGAGGGAAAAATGGGGAAAAAATTGGGAGAAAATTGGGAGAAAATTGGGGAAAAATTGGGAAAAATGGAGAAAAAAAAGGGGAAAATATTGGGAGAAAATTGGGGAAAAATTGGGAAAAATTGAGAAGAAAATTGGGAGAAAATTGGGAGAAAATTGGGGAAAAATTGAGAAAAAAATTGGGAGAAAATCGGAGAAAATTGAGGGAAAAATGGGGAAAAAATTGGGAGAAAATTGGGAGAAAATTGGGGGAAAATTGGGAAAAATGGAGAAAAAATGGGGAAAAAATTGGGAGAAAATTGGGGAAAAATTGGGAGAAAATTGGGGAAAAATTGGGAAAAAAAACGGGGAAAATTGGGAAAAAATGGGGAAAAATTGGGAAAAAATTGGGGAAAAGACGGGAAAAATTGAGAAAAAATTCAAAAAAAACCCAGAAAAAAATGGGGAAAAATTGGGAAAAAAATCAGGAAAAATTCAAAAAAAATCAGAAAAAATGGGGGGAAAATTGCAAAAAATTCAGGAAAAACTTCAGGAAAAAATCAGAAAAAATGGGGAAAAATTGGGAAAAAATTCAACAAAAAACAGGAAAAAAAAAGGGAAAAATTGGGAAAAAAATCAGAAAAAATTGCAAAAAAATCAGAAAAAAAGGGGAAAATTTTGGGAAACGTTCCCACCTTTCTGGGCGTTGCCTCCACAGCTGCGGGCGGTGCACGAGCAGCTGGCTGCCCTCTCGCAGGGCCCCGTCTCCAAGCCCAAGAAGAAACGGGAGAAGAGGAAGAAGAAGAAGTCGGAGAAGCACAAAGGGCGGGCGGGGACGGACGAGGAGGCGCGGGCGCGGCAGGCGCAGCTGCGCAGGGCCCGCAAGGCCGGGGCTGGATCCAAGTGAGTGCTGGGGGGATTTTGGGGATTTTGGGATTTTTCTGGGATTTTTTGGGGATTTTGGATGGGTTTTTTGGGATTTTTTTGGGATTTTTTGGGGATTTTTTTGGGATTTGGGAGGGGTTTTTTGGAGGGATTTGGGGTTTGGGATGCAAGCGCAGCTGCGCGGGGCCCGAAAAGCGGGGGTGGGGATCCAAGCGAGTTTGGGGATTTGGGGTTTTTTTGGGATTTTTTTTGGGGATTTTTTTGGGATTTGGGATGGGTTTTTTGGGATTTGGGATGGGTTTTTTTACGGTTTGGGATGAGTCTTTGGGGATTTCGTATGGATTAATTGGAATTTTGGATGGGTTTTTTGGGATTTGGGATGATTTTTTGGGGATTTTTTTGGGATTTTTTTGGGATTTTGGATGGGTTTTTTGGGGTTTGGGATGGATTCTTTGGGGTTTGGGAGGGGTTTTTTGGGGGAATTTGGGGGTTTGGGATGCGGGCGCGGCAGGCGCAGCTGCGCAGGGCCCGCAAGGCCGGGGCCGGGTCCAAGTGAGTGCTGAGGGATTTTGGGGTTTTTTGGGATTTTTTGGGATTTTTCTGGGATTTGGGGTGGGTTTTTTGGGGATTTGGGATGGGTTTTTTTGGGGGGGATTTGGGGTTTGGGATGCGGGCGCGGCTGCGCAGGGCCCGCAAGGCCGGGGCTGGGTCCAAGTGAGTGCTGAGGGATTTTGGGATTTTTTGGGATTTTTTTGGGATTTTTTTGGGATTTGGGAGGGGATTTTTTGGGATTTTGGGTCGATTTTGGGGAGTTTGTGATGAATTTTGGGGTTTGGGATGCGGGCGCGGCAGGCGCGGCCGCGCAGGGCCCGCAAGGCCAGCGCCGCCTCCAAGTGAGTGCTGAGGGATTTTGGGATTTTTTTGGGATTTTTTTGGGATTTTTTGGGGATTTTTTTGGGATTTTTTGGGATTTAGGATGGGTTTTTTGGGAGGATTTGGGGTTTGGGATGCGAGCGCTGCTGCGCAGGGCCCGCAAGGCGGGAGTGGGATCCAAGAGAGTTTGGAATTTGGGGGATTTTTGGGATTTTTTTTTGGGGATTTTGGATGGGTTCTTTGGGGTTTGGGAGGGGTTTTTTGGGGAAATTTGGAATTTGGGATGCGGGCGTGGCTGCGCAGGGCCCGAAAAGCCAGGGCCGGATCCAAGTGAGTTCTGAGGGATTTTGGGGATTTTTTGGGATTTTTTGGGGGTTTGGGAGAGGATTTTTGGGGTTTAAGATGGGGTTTTTGGGATTTAGGATGGGGTTTTTTGGGGGATTTGGGATGGATTTTGTAGGATTTCAGACGAATTTTTCAGGATTTCAGATAAAATCTTTTTAAGATTTTAGATGAATTTTGTAGCACTTCAGACGAATTTTGTAGGATTTCAGACGAATTTTGTAGGATTTCATATGAATTTTGTAGGATTTCAGATAAATTTTGTAGGATTTCAGATAAATTTTGTAGGATTTCAAATGAATTTTTGAGGATTTCATATGAATTTTGTAGGGTTTCAGACGAATTTTGTAGCACTTCAGATGAATTTTTCAGAGTTTCAGGTGAATTTTGTAGCACTTCAGATGAATTTTGTAGGATTTCAAATCAATTTTTCAGGATTTCAGACGAGTTTTTCAGGATTTCAGATAAATTTTTCAGGATTTCAGATAAATTTTTCAGGATTTCAGACGAATTTTTCAGGATTTCAGACAGAATTTTTCAGGATTTCAGACGAATTTTTCAGGATTTCAGACGAATTTTTCAGGATTTCAGATAAATTTTTCAGGATTTCAGACAAATTTTTCAGCATTTCAGATAAATTTTTTTAAGATTTCAGATGAATTTTGCAGCATTTCAGACAGAATTTTTCAACCTTCCCAACAAATCCTTTTACACCTTCCTTCTCAAACCCCCCCCAACCTTTTTTCCCCCCCTCACCAGAACCTCCAAAAAATCCTCCAAAGCTCCTCTCCCCGCCCCTCCTTCCTCCCTGCTGGACTCCGAGGAGGAGGAGGAGTCCAAGCCCATGACCTACGACGAGAAACGTCAGCTCAGCCTGGACATCAACAAACTGCCCGGGGAGAAGCTGGGCCGGGTGGTTCACATCATCCAGAGCCGGGAGCCGTCGCTGCGCGACTCCAACCCCGAGGAGATCGAGATCGACTTCGAGACGCTCAAACCCTCCACGCTGCGCGAGCTGGAGCGCTACGTCCTCAGCTGCCTGAGGAAGAAACCCCGCAAGCCCTACAGCGAAAGTGAGGAAAAAAAAAAAATGGGGGGTTGGGGTGGGGGATTGGGATTTTTTTTGGATTTTTCGGGATTTTTTTGGATTTTTTTCTGAGTTTTTTCTGAATTTTTTCGGATTTTTTTTTGATTTTTCCTGAATTTGTTTGGATTCTTTTTTGATTTTTTCCTGATTTTTTTTATGATATTTTTCTGATTTTTCCTGATTTTTTTTCCTGATTTTTGCTGATTTTTTTTCCAATTTTTTCAGATTCTTTTTGGATTTTTTTCCTGATTTTTTTCTGATTTTTGCTGATTTTTTTCTGATTTTTTTCCAATGTTTTTTCTGATTTTTGCTGATTTTTTTCCGATTTTTCTGATGTTTTTCCAATTTTTTTCCAATTTTTTTGCTGATTTTTTCTGATTTTTTTCCAATTTTTTTTCAGATTTTTGCTGATTTTTTTCCGATTTTTCTGATGTTTTTCCAATTTTTTTCCAATTTTTTTGCTGATTTTTGCTGATTTTTTTCTCCAATTTTTTCCTGATTTTTTCCCAGTTTTTTCCGGATTTTTTTTTTTTTTTGATTGTTCCGGGGTTTTTTCTGGTTTTTCTGTGAGCATTTCTCTGTTTATTACGTGCTCAGCTGCCTGTGCAAGAAACCCCGCAAGCCCTACAGCGAAAGTGAGGGAAAAAAAATGGGGGATTGGGGTGGGGGAATTGGGATTTTTTGGGGGGGTTTTCTGGATTTTTTTGGAATTTTTTTGGTTTTTTTCCGGATTTTTTCTGAATTTTTTGGATTTTTCCTGATTTTTTTTCGGATTTTTTTCTGAATTTTTTCGGATTCTTTTTTGATTTTTTTCTGATTTTTTTTATGATATTTTTCTGATTTTTCCTGATTTTTTTTCCTGATTTTTTCAGATTTTTTTCCTGATTTTTGCTGATTTTTTTCCAATTTTTTTTCCAATTTTTTTTCTGATTTTTTCTGATTTTTTTCCAATTTTTTCCTGATTTTTCTCTAATTTTTCCTGAATTTTTTTCCGATTTTTTCTGATTTTTTCCAGTTTTTTTCCAATTTTTTTCTGATTTTTGCTGATTTTTTTGCTGATTTTTTTCTCAAGTTTTTCCTGATTTTTTTCTTTATTTTCCTGGGTTTTTTCTGGTTTTTCTGTGAGCATTTCTCTGTTTATTACGTGCTCAGCTGCCTGAGGAAGAAACCCCGCAAGCCCTACAGCGAAAGTGAGCGGGGAAAATGGGGGGTTGGGGTGGGGGGAATTGGGAATTTTTTGGGGTTTTTTTTTGGATTTTTTTTGGATTTTTTTTGGATTTTTTTCCTGATTTTTTTCTGATTTTTGCTGATTTTTTTCTGATTTTTTTCCAATTTTTTTTCAATTTTTTTCCTGATTTTTGCTGATTTTTTCCCAATTTTTTCCTGATTTTTTTCTGATTTTTTTCTGATTTTTTTCCAATTTTTTTTCAATTTTTTTCCTGATTTTTGCTGATTTTTTCCCAATTTTTTCCTGATTTTTTTCTGATTTTTCCTGATTTTTTTTCCGATTTTTTCTGATTTTTTTCCAATTTTTTTCTGATTTTTTTTTCGGATTCTTTTCGGATATTTCCTGATTTTTTTCCTGATTTTTCCTGATTTTTTTCCTGATTTTTCCTGATTTTTTTCTAATTCTTCCTGATTTTTTTCCCGATTTTTTCCCGATTTTTTTCCAGTTTTTTTCCTGATTTTTTTCCCAATTTTTTCCTGATTTTTTCCGATTTTTTCTGAATTTTTTCCAATTTTTTCCTGATTTTTCCTGATTTTTTTTTTTCTGTATTTTTTCTAATTTTTCTGATTTTTTTTTCCCATTTTTCCCTGATTTTTTCCTCAAATTTTCCCAAATTTTTTCCCTAATTTTCCCTGATTTTTTCCCCCATTCCCCCATTTTTTCCCTGTTTTTCCCTGACTTTTTTCCCACTTTTCCCATTTTTTTCCAGCCCTGAAGAAGCCGGTGGGGAAGACGAAAGAGGAGCTGGCCCTGGAGAAGAAACGGGAGCTGGAGAAGCGGCTGCAGGACGTCAGCGGGCAGCTCAACTCGGCCAAGAAACCCCCCAAAAAGGGTCGGGAATTCCGGGAATTCTGGGAATTCTGGGAATTTGGGGAATTTTTGGGGAATTTTGGATGGGTGGGCAGCTGAATTCCCAAAAAAAACCCCCCAAAAAGGGTGGAAAATCTGAATTTTTGGGCAATTTAGGATGGGCGGGGCAGCTGAAGTCAGCCAAGAAACTCCCCAAAAAGGGTCAGGAATGCTGGGAATTTTGGGAATTTTTGGGGAATTTTGGAAATTTTGGGGAATTTTGGATGGATGGGCAGCTGAATTCCCAAAAAAACCCCCCAAAAAAGGGTGGAAATTGAAGAATTTGGGGGATTTTTGGGGAATTTGGGATGGGCGGGGCAGCTGAACTCGGCCAAGAAACCCCCAAAAAGGGTTGGGAATGCTGGGAATTTTGGGAATTTTGGGGATTTTGGGAATTTGAGGGATTTGGGATGGGGTGGGCAGCTGAATTCCAAAAAAACCACAAAAAAAAGTGTTGGAAATGCTAGGTTTTTGGGAATTTTCCCCAAATTTTCCCTGAATTTTCCCTGAAATTTCCCCAAATTTTCCCCAAATTTTTTCTGAATTTTCCCTGAATTTCCCCCGGATTTTTCCCAAACTGTCCTTTCATTTTCCTCAATTTTTCCCAAATTTTCCCCCAATTTTCCCTGAATTTTCCCCGAGTTTTTCCCAAATTTTCCCTGAATTTTCCCCAAATCTCCCCAAATTTTCCCCAAATTTTTCTGAATTTTCCCTGAATTTCCCCCGAATTTTTCCCAAACTTTCCCCGAATTTTCCCCGAATTTTTCCCAAATTTTTTCCAAACTTTCCCCGTATTTTCCCCGAATTTTTCCAAATTTGCCCCGAATTTTCCCCAAATTTTCCCCGAATTTTTCCCAGATTTTTTCCAAATTTTTCCCAAATTTTCCCCCAATTTTCCCCGAATTTTCCTCAAACTTTCCCCGTATTTTCCCCGAATTTTTCCAAATTTGCCCCGAATTTTTCCCAATTTTTTCCCGAATTTTTCTCAAATTTTCCCCGAATTTTTCCCAGATTTTTCCCAGATTTTTTCCAAATTTTCCCCGAATTTTTCCCCAATTTCCCGACCTTTTCCCGAGTGTTTTTCTCTCTTTTCCCCGCAGCCAGCGAGAAGCCGGAGTCGGCGGCGGCGGCGGCGTCGCGGCTCAGCGCCTCCAGCTCCAGCTCCGACTCCAGCAGCTCCAGCTCCTCCTCCTCCTCCTCCGACACCAGCGACTCCGACTCCGCCTGAAAACCAACGGAAAAGCCCTGGGAAGGAAAAAAATCCCGGAAAAAAAATTCCCAGAAAAAAAATTCCTGAGAAAAAAATTCCCGGAAAAAAATTCCCGGAAAAAAAATTCCTGAGAAAAAAATTCCCGGAAAGAAAAATTCCCAAGAAAAAGAAATTCCCAAAAAACAGAAATTCCTGGAAAAAGAATTCCTGGAAAAAGAAAAAATTCCTGGCAAAAGAAAAAATTCCTGGAAAAAGAAATTCCCAAAAAACAAAAATTCCCGGAAAAAAAATTCCCGGAAAAAGAAAAAATTCCCGGACAAAGAAATTTCCCAAGAAAAAGAAATTCCCAAAAAAACAAAAATTCCTGGAAAAAGAATTCCTGGAAAAGAAAATTCCTGAAAAAAAGAAATTCCTGGAAAAAAAAAACTCCGAAGAAAAAGTTCCCGGAAAAGAAAATTCTCGGAAAAAAAAAATTCCCGGAAAAAAAAAAATTCCCGGAAAACAAAGATTCCCGAAGAAAAAATTCCCAGAAAAAAAATTCCTAAACAAAAGAAGAAATTCCTGAAAAAAAAATAAAAATTCCCAGGAAAAAAAAAAGGAAAAAAAATTAAAAAAATATCCGGCAAAAAAAAAAAAGCCCAGAAATGGAAAAGAAAAAAATCCAAATTTTGAGTGAAAAATGGTGGGGAAAGGTGGAGAAGAAATTAAAAAAGAGAAGAAGAATTTTTGTGGGATGGACGGAATCGACAGCGGAGGAATTCCTGGAAGAAAATTTTCCTGGGAGAAAAAAAAAAAAAGGAAGAAAAAATGAAATTTTTTTTGGAAAAAAAAAAAGGCCGAAAAACGGAAAATTCCTGGGAGAAATGGTCAGAAATGGAAAATTTCGTGGAAAAAGCAGCCAGAAATTGAAAATTCCTTGGGAAAATCCACCAGAAATTGACAGTTTTGTGGAAAAAACGTCCAGAAATTGAAGATTTTATGGAAAAATTGTCCAGAAATAGAAAATTCTTTGGGAAAACGAACAGAAATGGGAAATTCCGTGGAAAAAAAAAGGGCCAGAAATGGAAAATTTTTCCGAAAAATCAGCCAGAAATTGGAAATTTTATGGAAAAACCACCAGAAATTGGATTTTTTTCAGGAAAAAAAAGTCCAGGAATTGAAAATTCATTTGAAAAAATCCCGGGAAATTGAGAATTCCTTGGAAAAAATCGTCAGGAATTGAAGACTTTATGGAAAAATCATCCAGAAATTGAAAATTCCGTGGAAAACTTGGCCAGAAATGAAAAATTTTTTGGGAAAACGACCAGAAATTGGATTTTTTTTTGGAAAAAAAACTTCCAGGAATTGAAAATTCATTGGAAAAAAATCCCCGGAAATTGAAAACTTTATGGAAAAATCGGCCAGAAATGGAGAATTTTGTGGAAAAAAAAAAATCCAAAAATCGGAAATTCCAGTGGAAAAAAAAATTCCGGGATAAAATTTCTGGGATAAAAAAAAAACAACAACAACAAAAATTCCCGGGAATTGGGATTTTTCGGGAAGCGGCTCCGCGGGACCGGATCTGAGCTGAGCTGGGAAGTTCCTGGTTTTTTCCTCCCTTTTTCCCAAAAAAAAAATTCCCAATTTTTTTTTTTGTTTTTTTCCTTTTCCCTCTCTCCCCCCACCCTTCCCCAGCACGGACTTGGAGATGCAGGAATTTGGGGAATTCCTGGAGTTTTTCCCGTTTTTTTTTTTCCTTTTTTCCAGCTGTTTTTAGGGAATTTTTTTGGTTTGATTTTTGATTTTTTGGGGGTTTTTTTGGGGGGGGTTTTTTGGGAATTTTTTTTTTTTTTGGAGCAGGGGGGTGGTGAGGAAAAAATGGGATGAAAATAAAATTATTTGGGGGGTTTTTTAAGGAAAAAAATAAAAATTAAAAAGTCGGAAAAATCCTCAAAAAAACGGGGAAAAATTAAATTTTCAAAACGATTCCTAAAAAAATTTTCCTTTGAAGGATCAGTTTTAAATCCGAAAAAATGGGGAAATGGGGAAGAAAAAATTCCACAATTCCAGGAAAAGGGCAAAAAAACACAAAACCCCAAAATTTTAAAAATTTCCTTTTTTCCCCCCCCTCACAAAAAAAAAATATTTAAAATTCCCTTTTTTTTTTTTTTCATTTTTTGCTTTTTCAGAGTTAAAAAAATAAAATTAATTAATTTATTTGCTGAGGGAAAAAAAATAAAATTAAAAAAAATTAAAATAAAAAAAGGGGGAGGGGTCAGGAAATTTTTTTTTATGTTGAAATTTAAATTTTTTTTAATTTAATTTTTTTTTTTTTTGGAGGGAGGGATTGGGTTTTTCCCGATTTTTTTTTTTTTTGGTTTTTTCCCCATTTTTTCCTTCTCCTCTCATTTCCCCTTCTCCCCCCCCCCCCCGTAGCCCCTTTAGAGAATTCGTGTTTTCAGCTTTTTTGGGGTTTTTTTTCCTAAAAAAAAAAAAAAAGGAGACTTCGAAAAAAAAACCAAAAAAAAGACAAAAAAAAAAAAAAGACAAAAAAATCGCCAAAAAAAAAACCACAAAAAAAAAAAAAAAAAGGTAAAAAAAAAAATCCTTTGGAATTCTTGGAAGGTGTAAATAAAGAAAATATTATTCCAGTTGAAAAGCTCGGGGGGCGTTTTCCTGCTGATTGTGCCGCCGGAATTCCGGGATTTTGGGGGAATTTTTGGGATAATTTTGAGCGTCCAAACTCATCCCAAGGGGTGGGAAAAGCCCAAATTCCTGAATTTTGGGGATTTTTGGGATCGTCCAGCCGCCCAAACCCATCCCCAGGAACAGTTTCGTGTCCGAATTCCCAAATTTTGGAAGTTTTGGGTTTAACCTGAGCTCACAAATAAACTCCAAGGGGAGGGAAAAGCTCCAAATTCCCGAATTTTGGGAATTTTCGGGATCATTCACTCGCATTAAAGAAGCCGGGCGGAAAAAATCAACCAATCACAGGCGGCGCTGGAAGAGCTTCGACCAATCAGAGCGCGCCTCGCTGATGACTCAGCAGTTGCCGGGCAGACCCCCGTGATTGGTGGGGGTCGGGAATGGGGACCCCCCCCCCCCGGGTCCCCCCCGAGGTTTGGGGGGCTCGGGAGGCACCGGAACCCCGAGGGGGCTCCCAGAGAACCCCAAAAGGCGCAGAGACCCCCCCAGAAGTGCGGGGAGAATTTGGGGGAGGGGGCGCGCAGGGCGGGGATGGAGGAGAAGGAGGAGGAGGAGGAGGAGGAGGAGGAAGGAGCGGGAAAAGGGCGGGAGAGGGGAGGCGGGATTGGAGAGGAGGAGGAGGAGCGAGGGGGGGAGGAAGAGGAAGAGGAGGAGCAGAGGAGGAGGAAGGGCGGGAGGAGGAGGAGGAAGAGGAGGAGGAGAAGGAAGAAGAGCGGGAGGAGCGATGGAGGAAGAGGAGGAGGGAGGGATGGGGATGGAGATGAAGAGGAGGAAGAGGAAGAGGAGGAAGGATGGGGAAGGAGGAGGAGGAGGAAGAGGAAGAGGAGCGGGAGGAGCGAAGGAGGAGGAGGAGGAAGAGGAGGCGGGATGAAGAAGGAGGAGGAGCCGGGGGAAGGAGGAACCGGAAGGCGGGGGCAGGGAAAGAACAACGGGAGGGAGCGAGGGAGGAGGAGGAGGAGCCTGAAAAGGAGGAAGAGCAGCAGCAGCAGCAGGAGGCGGTTTCCCCCCCCCCCGCCGTGTCCCGCGTCACCTGCGGACGCTGTCCCGCGTGTCCCTCTGTCCCTCCCGCTGTCCCCGCCTCCCCCAGGGACCCCGGGGACCCTCTGGGGACACCGAGCGGCCCTGGGGACACCGGCCCGGGTGTCCCCCAGAGCCTTGGGTGTCCCCGAAGGGCACCGGGGAGCATCGGGGACACGGAGCCGAGATGTCCCCGTGTCCCTGCGGTGTCCCGAGGGGTCCTGAGGGGACACGGGGACACCCCCGGGACACCCCCGGGACACCCCCGGGCCGTGTCCCCGATGCTCCCCGGTGTCCCCCGGGGGAAAAATCTCCGGGAGCTCCGGGCTGGGCTGAGCTGGGGAAGCCCCGGGAACCCCAAATCCCCCCCCGGATCATCCGGGGGAACCCTCGGGAGCCGCGGGACCCCGATCGGCGCTGGGAAATTGGGAATTCCCTGGGAAAAAAAGGCCGAAAATTGAAAATTCCGGATGTGGAACGGTGGAGAAACTGCAGGGAAAAACGAGAAATTTGTGGAATAAACGGAACCGCAGGCGGAATTCCCGGAATTCCCTGGGGAGACCCCCAGAGTCCCAAAGCGGAGAGATCAGAGAGGAGGCGAGGAAACTCTGGGAGGGTTTTTTTTGGGTTAAATCGCGGCGGTTTTGGGGTTTTTTAGGGAGACAAAAGCCGCGGAGAGACGCGGAGCTCAGCAAACCCGCGGGCGAAGCGGCACAAAGGGGGGAGCGAGAGAGGGGATGGAGTGGGGAGACTCCCAGCCCCCCAAAATCATGATAAAAAAAGGGATTTTGGGCAGCGTCAGTCTCTAAAATCCCAGGGAAAGAGGATTTGGGAAATCCCAGAGACTCGATATCCAAGGAAAAAAAGGGAATTGGGAATTGAGAATGTCCAGATCCCCAGATTTTGGGTACAGGGGGGTCTGGGCACGCCCAGCCCCCGAAAATCCCTGGAACAGGGGGGTTTGGGAAATCCCAGAGCCCCAAATTCTCGGAAGAAGAGGAATTCGGCCACACCCAACCCCCAAAATCTCGGAAAAGGGGGAAAACCCCGGAAAGAAAACCACCTCGGGGCAACGTCCTTCCCCTAAAAATCCCCCAAAATCCCCCCCAAAAGGGACTGGACTCCTTGACCCCCTGGATCCCCACATCCCCAAAGATCCAGGGAACCCCAAACCCCAACCCCGCGGCTCCAGGACCCCCCAAACCCCCCCGAGGACCTTCCCCCCCAAACTCCGGGCAGGGTCCGGGCCAGCAGCAGCAGCCCCGGGAGGCTCCGCGCTCCACCCGCGGCCCCTCGGGGCACCGGGAAATTGGGAAGGGCCGGAGGGGCTCCCAGAAAAGCCGCGGGGAACTGGGGGGACCGGGAGTGGGGGAGCAGCACCCCGAAAATCGCTCAGCCAATAGGAACGCGGTTTGTCTGTTGCGTCACGAGTTGCCGGGTAGAGCCCTCAAAAAACGGGCGCCCTAAAAAATTGCGGCCAATCAGAGCGCGGCTCGCTGGTGACTCATTGGGTGCTGGGGAAGAGCCCCTGGAGAACGGGCCGCAAAGAGCAGCGGCCAATCGGATCGCGCCGTAAACACCTCCAGCCAATCAGCGCGGGTCGGATAACAACCCCAGCCAATCCAACCGTGTCCAAAAACCACGCCCGACCAATCAGAGCGCGCGTGGCCGGTGACCCCGCGGCGCTGGGCGCTGGCGCTCGCAGTGCAGCGCGGCCGCTCCGGGGCCATGGGGCGAGCGGCGGGCAGCCGGGGCCGTACTGGTGGCACTGGTGGTGCTGGGGAGCGCCCCCGGCTGCGGGCGCGGAGCTCTCGGGTCAGCGGGAGGGGAGGCGCTGGGGCCGGGGGGGAGAAGGGAAAAGGGGGGAAAAGGGGGGAGCCCGGGATGGGAGCGGGGGGAGGAGGGGAGGAGGAGGGGACCCCCCGAAGGAAGAGCGGGAGGGGCTGAGGGTCGGGGGGAAGGCGAGGGAGGGGTGGGAGAGGGTGGGGAAGTGGGGAAAAGGGGAGGGTGGGACCCCCAAACTGAGCGGGAGGGGGCTGGGGATGGGGGGATTGAGTTCCAAAGGGTGGGAAAGGGAGAAAAGGGGGGATCGGGACCCCCAAAGTGATTTGGGGCGCGGCTGGAGGTGGGAGGGGAGGGGAGGGGAAAGGGGAAATGGGGGGAAGGGTGGGAAAGAGGAAGCGGCAGCGCGGGCGGGAGGGACCCGCGGCGGCCGTGGGGCACAGGGGTGCGGAGCGGGGATCCGGGGGGGACAGGGGGCTCTGGGGGTGCTGGGGGGGCGGCCCCTGACCGGTGTCCCGCACACCCAGGGGTGTTCCAGCGTATGGCAAAGCACGAGTGTCACTTCATTAACGGCACGGAGAAGGTGAGGTACATGGAGAGGCAAATCTACAACCGGGAGCAGTTCGTGATGTTCGACAGCGACGTGGGGCACTACGTGGGGAACACCCCCTATGGGAGAAACAGGCCCGGTACTGGAACAGCGACCAGCAATGGATGGAGTACAAACGGGCTGAAGTGGACAGACTCTGCCGGCACAACTACGAGGGGATCACCCCGTTCAGCGTGGATCGCAGAGGTGAGCGTGGGGCAGAGCGCGTCCCCTCGGGCCCTGCCCTGAGCAATGACCCTGGAGCCCCTCAAACCCTCCCTGGGAACCACCCAGAGCCCTCAGCCCTCCCTGGGCCCATCCCCGGGACCTCCCAGTCCATCCCAGTCCATCCCAGTCTCCCCCAGTGCCCCCCCCGCGTGTCCATCCCGTCCGTGCGTGGGGCTGACGCCTGTCAGCCAATCAGAGCGCGAGTTGCTGATGACTCATCAGTTGCCAGGCAGACCCGCAGCGCCGAGCGCCCCGCGCTGGACTCGGCCTCCCAGTGCCGCGCGCTTCATTCCAGTTCATCCCAGTCCATTCCCAGTCCCTCCCAGTCCATTCCCAGTCCCTCCAATCCACTCTCAGTCCCTCCCAAGCCCACACCGCCCCTCCCCTCTCTCTCCCAGTTCCCCCCAGCTGATCCCAGTCTGTCCCCTCTCTCTCCCAGTGCCCCCCAGCTGATCCCAGTCTGTCCCCTCTCTCTCCCAGTTGCCCCCAGCTGATCCCAGTCTGTCCCCTCTCTCTCCCAGTGCCCCCCAGCGTTTCCATCTCGCTGCTGCCCTCGAGCTCCCAGCCCGGCCCCGGCCGCCTGCTCTGCTCCGTGATGGATTTCTACCCTGCCCAGATCCGGGTGAGGTGGGTTCCAGGGCCAGCAGGAGCTCTCGGGCCACGTGGTGGCCACCGACGTTGTCCCCAACGGGGACTGGACCTATCAGCTGCTGGTGCTGCTGGAAACGCCGCCCCGGCGCGGGGTCACCTACACCTGCCGGGTGGAGCACGTCAGCCTGGAGCAGCCCCTGAGCCGGCACTGGGGTACGGGGGAGCCGCTGGCCGGGCCGGCAGAGGCACTGGGATGTGCTGGGAGCAACTGGAGGGAGCTGGGGAGAGCCCGCTTGGAACTGGGAGAGGGGCTGGGGGCTGTGGGAGGGCGGAGCAGGGAGTTTGGAGGGGGCTGGGGAGGGTGGGATGGGGGTTCCGGGGGTGCTGGGGAGGGTGGGATGGGGTTCCGGGGGTGCTGGGGGGCGCTGGGAGGGAGTTTGGGGGTGCTGGGTGTGACTGGGAGGGATGGGAGTGAGCCTGGGGGGGCTGGGAGGAGCTGGGGGATGGGAAAGCGGGCTGGGATGAGGTTGTTTGTGCTGGGAAGGGACTGGGAGGGGTCAGGGTGAGTCTTGGAGGGGCTGGGAAGGGACTGGGAGAGACTTTGGGGGTCCTGGGGGGCAACTGGGAGGGGGCTGTGGGATCCTGAGAGGGACAGGAGGGGCTTTGGGGGGTCCTGGGGAGGCCGGGAAGGGATTGGGAGGAGGTTTCAGGGGGTCCTGGGTGGGCTGGGGGAGACTGGGAGGGAGCTTGGAGGGGCCCTGGGGTGTCTGTGCGAGGTTTTGGGGGGTCCTGACCCTGCGGACCCCCCAGAGATGCCGCCGGACGCCGCCCGCAGCAAGATGCTGACGGGGATCGGGGGCTTCGTGTTGGGCTTCGTCTTCCTGGCGCTGGGGCTCGGCTTCTACCTGCGCAGGAAGGTGAGGGGGGGTCCCGGGGGTGGTGTCCCCCCTCCCCCGGAGCGTGTGTGCTCCCCCCGGGGCCCCCCAGCCCGGGGTCACCCCCTTTTCTCTGCCCACAGAGCTCCTGAGCCAGCAGCAGCCGCAGCCCCTCCCCGTGGCCTCGGGCCCGGCCGGGACCCCCCGCTCTGTCCCCGCGCTGATTTTGGGGGGCTCGGTGTGTCCCCCCAGCCCCGCTGGCACTCTGGCCCTGCCCGGCTGCTCCCAGTGTTCCCAGTAAAGCTTCCCAGTTCAGCCCAGTGCCGTTCATGGGGAGCGGGAGGCGGAGGAAGAGGAGGGGTGGGGAAGGGGGAGGAGGAAGAGGAGCGGGAGGAGCGATGGAGGAGGATGAGGAGGAAGAGCAGCAGCTCCCGGCCGTTCCCCCCGCCCCGTCCCGAGCTGGGGAAGCCCCGGGAGCCCCAAACTCCCCCGGATCCTCGCTCAGAGTGGGGGGTGGAACAGCCGCGACCAATCGGAGCGCGGCATAAACACCTCCGGCCAATCAGCGCGGGTCGGATCAAAACCCAGCCAATCCAACCGCGGCCAGAAACCACGCCCGACCAATCAGAGAGCGAGTCGCTCATGACCCCGCGGCGCTGGGCGCTGGCGCTCGCAGTGCAGCGCGGCCGCTCCGGGGCCATGGGGCGAGCGGCGGCAGCCGGGGCCGTACTGGTGGCACTGGTGGTGCTGGGAGCGCCCCCGGCTGCGGGCGCGGAGCTCTCGGGTCAGCGGGGGCGGAGGCGCTGGGGCCGGGGGGGATGAAAGGGGGGAACGGGACCCCCAAAGTGATTTGGGGAGCGGCTGGAGGTGGGAGGGGAAGGGTGGGAAAGAGGGAAGCGGCAGCGCGGGCGGGAGGGACCCGTGGCGGCCGTGGGGCACAGGGGGTGCGGAGCGGGGATCCGGGGGGCCCGGAGCTCTGGGGGCGCTGGGGGTGGAGTTCAGCCTGTGACCCGGGTCATGAACACCCAGGGGTGTTCCAGGAGTTGTCAAAGTTCGAGTGTCACTTCATTAACGGCACGGACAAGGTGAGGTACGTGCTGAGGTATTTCTACAACCGCGAGCAGTACGCGATGTACGACAGCGACGTGGGGCAGTTTGTGGGGGACACGCCCTGGGGGGAGAAAGTGGCCCAGTTCTGGAACAGCAACCCACGTTTAATGGAGCAGAGACGGATTGAGGTGGACACGTTCTGCCGGCGCAACTATCAGGTGTTCGGCCCGTTCAGCGTGGAGCGCAGAGGTGAGCGTGGGGCAGAGCGCGTCCCCTCGGCCCTGCCCTGGAGCGCCTGGGAACCTAAGCCTTCCTGAGGCCCATCTCAAGACCTCCCAGTCAAAATTCTATTCCATCCCCGGGTCCTCCCAGTCTCCCCCCAGAGCCCCCCCGCTTATCGACCCCGGCCGGTGCGTGAACTAAAGCCTTTCAGCCAATCAGAGCGCGAGTTGCTGATGACTCATCAGTTGCCAGGCAGACCCGCAGCGCCGAGCGCCCCGCGCTGGGACTCGGCCTCCCAGCGCCGCGCGCTTCATTCCCAGTTCATCCCAGTTCATTCCCAGTTCATCCCAGTTCCACTCTCAGTCCCTCCCAGGCCCACAAAACCCCTGCCCTCTCTCTCCCAGTTCCCCCCAGCTGATCCCAGTCTGTCCCCTCTCTCTCCCAGTTCCCCCCCAGTTGATCCCAGTCTGTCCCCTCTCTCTCCCAGTTTCCCCCCAGCGTTTCCATCTCGCTGCTGCCCTCGAGCTCCCAGCCCGGCCCCGGCCGCCTGCTCTGCTCCGTGATGGATTTCTACCCTGCCCCAGATCCGGGTGAGGTGGTTCCAGGGCCAGCAGGAGCTCTCGGGGGCACGTGGTGGCCACCGACGTTGTCCCCCAACGGGGATTGGACCTATCAGCTGCTGGTGCTGCTGGAAACGCCGCCCGGCGCGGGGGTCACCTACACCTGCCAGGTGGAGCACGTCAGCCTGGAGCAGCCCCTGAGCCGGCACTGGGGTACGGGGGAGCCGCTGGCCGGGCCGGCAGAGGCACTGGGATGTGCTGGGAGCAACTGGGAGGGAGCTGGGGAGAGCCCGGTTGGAAGTGGGAGAGGGGCTGGGGGCTGTGGAAGGGCGGAGCAGGAGTTTGGAGGGGGCTGGGGAGGGTGGGGATGGGGTTCCGGGGGTGCTGGGGGGCGCTGGGAGGGAGTTTGGGGGTGCTGGGTGTGACTGGGGAGGGATGGGAGTGAGCCTGGAGGGGCTGGGAAGGGACTGGGAGAGGCTTTGGGGGTCCTGGGGGGCATCTGGGAGGGGGCTGTGGGATCCTGAGAGGGACAGGAGGGGCTTTGGGGGGTCCTGGGGGAGGCCGGGAAGGGATTGGAGGAGGTTTCAGGGGGTCCTGGGTGGGCTGGGGGAGACTGGGAGGGAGCTTGGAGGGGCCTGGGGTGTCTGTGCGAGGTTTTGGGGGGTCCTGACCCCTGCGGACCCCCCAGAGATGCCGCCGGACGCCGCCCGCAGCAAGATGCTGACGGGGATCGGGGGCTTCGTGTTGGGCTTCGTCTTCCTGGCGCTGGGCTCGGCTTCTACCTGCGCAGGAAGGTGAGGGGGGGGTCCCGGGGGTGGTGTCCCCCCCTCCCCGGAGCGTGTGTGCTCCCCCCGGGGCCCCCCAGCCCGGGGTCACCCCCTTTTCTCTGCCCCACAGAGCTCCTGAGCCAGCAGCAGCCGCAGCCCCTCCCCGTGGCCTCGGGCCCGGCCGGGACCCCCCGCTCTGTCCCCCGCGCTGATTTTGGGGGCTCGTGTGTACCCCCAGCCCCGCTGGCACTCGGGCCCTGCCCGCTGCTCCCAGTGTTCCCAGTAAAGCTTCCCAGTTCAGCCCAGTGCCGTTCATGGGGGGCGGGAGGGGGAGGAAGAGGAGGGGTGGGGAAGGGCGAGGAGGAAGAGGGGAACCGGAATGAAGAGCAGAGAAAGAACAACGGGAGCGATGAAGAGGAGGAGGAGCCTGAAAAGGAGGAAGAGGAAGAGGAGGAAGAGCAGCAGCAGCTGCCGGAACCGAGCCCCGAAACCCGGGGGGCTGCTCCGGGGGTTCCGTTTGGGGCCGGGGGCGTTGGGATCCCGCGTTTCGAGGAAGGGGTTGGGGTCTCCACGTGGCCGGACCGGGAGGGGACATCAGCCCGGGACCCCCACCGGGAGAGCGGTCGAGAGACGCGGCCGCAGCGTTCGCGCGCTCTGATTGGCTGAGAGAGATTTTGGGCACCGATTTTCCGGTGCTCTGCCTGGCAACTGATGAGGCGTCGGTATCTCGCCATCTCTGATTGGGTACAGCGCGCCCCGCCTGGGTTTTGATTGGCTGAGCGGGGTTGGGTTCCTCCTGCCCTGACCCAGCTCCGCGTCTCTCCGCGGGTTTTGTCTCCCTAAAAAAAACCCCAAAACCGCCGCGATTCAACCCAAAAAACCCCCTCCCAGGCGTTTCCCCGCCTCCTCTCTGATCTCTCCACTTTGGGCTCTGGGGGTCTCCCCAGGGAATTCCGCCTGCGGTTCCGTTTATTCCACAAATTTCTGATTTTTCCTGCAGTTTCTCCACCGTTCCACATCCGGAATTTTCAATTTTCGGCCTTTTTTTCCCAGGGAATTCCCAATTTCCCAGCGCCGATCGGGGTCCCGCGGCTCCCGAGGGTTCCCCCGGGATGATCCGGGGGGGGATTTGGGGCTCCCGGGGCTTCCCCAGCTCAGCCCAGCCCGGAGCTCCCGGAGATTTTTCCCCCCGGGGGACACCGGGGAGCATCGGGGACACGGCCCGGGGGTGTCCCGGGGGTGTCCCGGGGGTGTCCCCGTGTCCCTCAGGACCCCTCGGGGACACCGCAGGGGACACGGGGACATCCCGGCTCCGTGTCCCCGGAGCTCCCCGGTGCCCTTCGGGGACACCCAAGGCTCTGGGGGACACGGGGACAAGCAGGAGGCTCCTTCCCCCGGCTCCTCCTCCTTCCTCCCCCTCCCGCTCCCCATGAACGGGACTGGCTGAACTGGGAAGCTTTACTGGGAGCACTGGGAGCAGCCGGGCAGGGCCAGAGTGCCAGCGGGGCTGGGGGTACACACGAGCCCCCCAAAATCAGCGCGGGGACAGAGCGGGGGGTCCCGGCTGGGCCCGAGGCCACGGGGAGGGGCTGCGGCTGCTGCTGGCTCAGGAGCTCTGTGGGCAGAGAAAAGGGGGGTGACCCCGGGCTGGGGGGCCCCGGGGGGAGCACACACGCTCCGGGGGAGGGGGGGACACCACCCCCGGGACCCCCCCTCACCTTCCTGCGCAGGTAGAAGCCCCAGCCCCAGCGCCAGGAAGACGAAGCCCAACACGAAGCCCCCGATCCCCGTCAGCATCTTGCTGCGGGCGGCGTCCGGCGGCATCTCTGGGGGGTCCGCAGGGGTCAGGACCCCCCAAAACCTCGCACAGACACCCCAGGCCCCTCCAAGCTCCCTCCCAGTTGCCCCCCAGGACCCCCAAAGCCTCTCCCAGTCCCTTCCCAGCCCCTCCAGGACTCACCCAGACCCCTCCCAGTCTCTTCCCAGCACAACCAACCTCATCCCAGCCCCGCTTTCCCATCCCCCAGCTCCTCCCAGCCCCCCCAGGCTCACTCCCATCCCTCCCAGTCACACCCAGCACCCCCCAAACTCCCTCCCAGCGCCCCCCCAGCAGCCCCGGAACCCCATCCCACCCTCCCCAGCACCCCCGGAACCCCATCCCACCCTTCCCAGCACTCCCGGAACCCCATCCCACCCTCGCCAGCCCCCTCCAAACTCCTGCTCCGCCCTTCCACAGCCCCCAGCCCCTCTCCCAGTTCCAAGCGGGCTCTCCCCAGCTCCCTCCCAGTTGCTCCCAGCACATCCCAGTGCCTCTGCCGGCCCGGCCAGCGGCTCCCCCGTACCCCAGTGCCGGCTCAGGGGCTGCTCCAGGCTGACGTGCTCCACCCGGCAGGTGTAGGTGACCCCGCGCCGGGGCGGCGTTTCCAGCAGCACCAGCAGCTGGTGGCTCCAGTCCCCGTTGGGGACAACGTCGGTGGCCACCACGTGCCCCGAGAGCTCCTGCTGGCCCTGGAACCACCTCACCCGGATCTGGGCAGGGTAGAAATCCATCACGGAGCAGAGCAGGCGGCCGGGGCCGGGCTGGGAGCTCGAGGGCAGCAGCGAGATGGAAACGCTGGGGGGCACTGGGAGAGAGAGGGGACAGACTGGGATCAGCTGGGGGGCACTGGGAGAGAGAGGGGACAGACTGGGATCAGCTGGGGGGAACTGGGAGAGAGAGGGCAGGGGTTTTGTGGGTCTGGAAGGGACTGAGAGTGGACTGGGAGTGACTGGGATGAACTGGGAATGGACTGGGATGAACTGGGAATGAAGCGCGCGGCGCTGGGAGGCCGAGTCCAGCGCGGGGCGCTCGGCGCTGCGGGTCTGCCTGGCAACTGATGAGTCATCAACAACTCGCGCTCTGATTGGCTGAGAGGCCTCAGCTCCGCGCACGGCCGGGATGGACACGCGGGGGGGGCACTGGGAGAGACTGGGATGGACTGGGATGGACTGGGAGAGACTGGGATGGACTGGGATGGACTGGGAGGGACTGGGATGGACTGGGATGGACTGGGAAGTCCCGGGGATGGGCCCAGGGAGGGCTGAGGGCTCTGGGTGGTTCCCAGGGAGGGTCTGAGGGGCTCCAGGGTCATTGCCAGGGCAGGGCCCGAGGGGACGCGCTCTGCCCCCACGCTCACCTCTGCGCTCCACCAGGAACGGGGTGATCACCTCGTAGTTGTGCCGGCAGTACGTGTCCACCGCAGCCCGGTTGTCCTCCAGTATGTCCGGGGTCGCTGTTCAAGTACCTGGCAAACTCCTCCCCGTAGGGCGTGTTCCCCACGTAGTGCCCCACGTCACTGTCGAACACCATGTACTGCTCCCGGTTGTAGATTTGCCTGTCCACGTACCTCACCTTCTCCGTGCCGTTAATGAAGTGACACTCGTGCTTCTGTATCAGCTGGAACACCCCTGGGTGTGCCGGACACCGGTCAGGGGCCGCCCCCCCAGCACCCCCAGAGCCCCCTGTCCCCCCTCCCAGCGCCCCCAGAGCCCCCTGTCCCCCCCCCCCAGCACCCCCAGTCCCCCCCCCAGCACCCCCAGAGCCCCCTGCCCCCCCCGGATCCCCGCCCCGCACCCCCTGTGCCCCACGGCCGCCGCGGGTCCCTCCCGCCCGCGCTGCCGCTTCCTCTTCCCCACCCTTCCCCCCATTTCCCCTTTCCCATCCCCTCCCCTCCCACCTCCAGCCGCTCCCCAAATCACTTTGGGGGTCCCGTTCCCCCCTTTTCTCCCTTTCCCACCCTTTGGAACTCAATCTCCCCATCCCCCGCTCAGTTTTGGGGTCTCACCCTCCCCTTTTCCCCACTTCCCCACCCTCTCCCACCCCTCCCTCGCCTTCCCCCCGACCCTCAGCCTCTCCCGCTCTTCCTTCGGGGGGTCCCCTCCTCCTCCTCCTCCTCCCCCGCTCCCATCCCGGGCTCCCCCCTTTTCCCCTTTTCCCGTTCTCCCCCCCGGCCCCAGCGCCTCCCGCCCCCGCTGACCCGAGAGCTCCGCGCCCGCAGCCGGGGGCGCTCCCAGCACCACCAGTGCCACCAGTACGGCCCCGGCTGCCGCCGCTCGCCCCATGGCCCCGGAGCGGCCGCGCTGCACTGCGAGCGCCAGCGCCCAGCGCCGCGGGGTCACCGGCCACGCGCGCTCTGATTGGTCGGGCGTGGTTTTTGGACTTGGTTGGATTGGCTGGGGTTGGTATTCGACCCGCGCTGATTGGCTGGAGGTGTTTACGGCGCGATCCGATTGGCCGCTGCTCTTTGCGGCCCGTTCTCCAGGGGCTCTTCCCAGCACCCAATGAGTCACCAGCGCAACGCGCTCTGATTGGCCGCAATTTTTTAGGGCGCCCGTTTTTTGAGGGCTCTACCCGGCAACTCGTGACGCAACAGACACGCCGCGCTCCCATTGGCTGAGAGATTTTCGGGGTGCTGCTCCCCCACTCCCGGTCCCCCCAGTTCCCCGCGGCTTTTCTGGGAGCCCCTCCGGCCCTTCCCAATTTCCCGGTGCCCCGAGGGGCCGTGGGTGGAGCGCGGAGCCTCCCGGGGCTGCTGCTGCTGGCCCTGACCCTGCCCGGAGTTTGGGGGGAAGGTCCTCGGAGGGGTTTGGGGGGGTCCTGGAGCCGCGGGGTTGGGGTTTGGGGTTCCCTGGATCTTTGGGGATGTGGGGATCCAGGGGGTCAACGAGTTCAGTTCCGTTTTATTGGGATTTTTTTGGAATTTTAGGGGAAGGACGTTGCCCCGAGTTGGTTTTCTTTCCGGGGTTTTCCCCCTTTTCCGAGATTTTGGGGGTTGGGTGTGGCCGAATTCCTATTTTTCCAGGATTTTGGGGGTCTGGGATTTTCCAAACCCCCCTGTTCCTGGGATTTTCGGGGGCTGGACGTGCCCAGACCCCCCTGTACCCAAAATCTGGGGATCTGGACATTCTCAATTCCCAATTCCCTTTTTTTCCTTGGATTTTGAGGCTCTGGGATTTCCCAAATCCTCTTTCCCTGGGAGTTTTAGAGACTGACGCTGCCCAAAATCCCTTTTTTAACATGATTTTTGGGGGGCTGGGAGTCTCCCCACTCCATCCTCTCTGATGGGATGGAGTGAGGGGTCTCTTCCTCCTCCTCCTCCTCCTCCTCCCCCTCCTCCTCTCCATCCCCGGCTGCTCCAGCCTTGTCGGGCAAACTGGGAGCACTTGGAGCAAGGCAAGGGACACAAGGGGACCAAAGGGGAGGGGAAAAAGCAGAGGAATTTAATAACCAGCATGAAAAGAAATTAAAAAATATAACAAAACCAGACCTGCTCAACCTGCACCGCCACCGGCTACGAGAACCACGGCTCTGAGGGCATAAGGCTGGCCAATCAGCGCCCGGAGAAAGAGGAGTGACAGGAGATTCGGCTAATCAGAATGAGAGCTGCGCTTTGGGCGGGAAAAACTTAGCCAATGGCAGCGAGGGGCGGGATCTGCACGGGGTATATAAAAGTGGGGGGGAGCTCTGAGGGGGAGACAAAATGGCGGGAGAGGGACGGGGCCCAGAGGAATCCGAACCGGGTCTGGAGCGTCCCGGACCGGGCAGGAGGCCGAGAAACCGCTGTGGGTGAGTCCGGGATGGAGCAGGGACCCCCCCGCAGGCCCGGCAGGACGCGAGACGCCTGAGAGAGACGCCGAGCCCGAGGGAAGCCCCTGCAGAGCCGTGGAAGGGACTCCGGGCCTGTTCCCTGAAGGGGTTCCGTGCCAGCGTTTCCTTGTAAAAACAAGGGATCCTGTTCCAAAAGTTTCCTTGGGAAATTCCTCCCGCCTGGAGGCGGTACCGGGCATTATTCCCGGCTGGACTGGAAGCGGTTTAATCAGGTTTAGAGACTTGGGGATGTCAGCAACGCTAGGTGGAGCCTGAGCGCTGCCACATCTCGATCCTCACCGGATGCCTCGCAAAAAAAAGCCGAATTAAAGCCCTAAAAGGGACTTTTCGAACTCCTGAATTTTGGGGTGAAATTCGGACGGACGTGTCAGCCGAACAAACCTGGAATTGTGGGGAGAATCCCTCATTTCTCACCTTTTATTCTGGAAAAAAAACCCCGCCCCATTTGAGCCACGCTGAGCCCCCTCGAATGCCAAACCCGCCCCCCAAAAAAAGCCAAATTTAGAGGCTTTTAAAACACTGGAATGTAGGCATGAAACCGATGGGAGTGGCAGTGATGCAAACCTTCAATTCTTAGTGGGGGGAGGGGGGGAGACTCCCTCATTTCTCCACCTTATTTTTTTTTTTTTTATTCTGTAAAAATCCCCCCCCCCCCCCTTTCCCAAGCTCGGCTCCACCCCAGCAGGCCCCGAAAATGCCGAAAATGGGAAAAATCTCTCCCAAAATCAGCTCCAGGAGGGGTCGTAGCCCGTCCAGTCCGAGGGGGGGGCCAGGAAGACGCGGCGGCCGCGGCAGACGAAGCTGACGATGCCGCGGTAGCCGGCGCGGGGGACGCCGGATTTGAGATCGTCCATCAAACCCAAAGCTTTGGCCAAAGCCTTGAAGGAATCCCGACCCCGATATTGGAGCCTGACAGCTCCCAAATCCTTCCCAACCTCCTTCTGGAGCTCCTCCAGCTTCACCTCAGGGGCGGAATAAACCTGCTGGAGGAAGAAGCGTTCGTATTCGTCCTTTTTGAGGTAAGAAAGGTCCATTTGGGTGAAAGGCACGAAGCGGTCGTTGAGTTTGATGAACTTCAGGTACTGATCGAAGAACTGCCCGTGGCTGACGCCTTTACGGCCGAAGGTCATCGTCCTGGACACCTCGGGCCGGACGCAGGAACGGCCTCGCCGCTGCTCCGGCTGCCTCATCCAATCGTCCCAAAAAGCCGCCGGCCACTTGGGTTCCAACTCGTCCCAAAGCTCGGCCAACAACAACCAACCCAAGCCGGGGAAGAAATCGGTGCGGTACAGCAGCTCGGCCCTGCCGGCGTCCACCAGAGCCTCTTTGCCGTTATCGTTCCAAGCCGAGGCGCACCAGAGGCTGGGATCCCTCTGCAACAACGGCAGCACCGCTTGGAAATACTCAAAAAAATCCGGAGCCACCTCCAAATCGTCCTCCACCACGATGGCGGCGCGGTAGCGGAAGGTGCGGAACACCTGGCCCAGCGCCCAGCGGTAGTGCCGGGAGATTTTGTAATAGCCTTGGAATTTTCGGTGTTCCGGCGGCACCGGCACGTCGCTGAGGTCCGGTTGGCGGATGTGAGCCACGGCTTGGCCGTAAGAAGCGATGACCTTGGCGGTCTCGGCGTGGCCGCAATCCTGAGAGACGATGACCGGGAAGCGCCGGGCGCTGGGGCGGTAACGGAGGAGTTTATCCAGGCAGCGCCGTACCGAGCTACGGTCACAAGCCAGCACCAGCACCGGGATCACCGGCGGTTCTGTCGGTTCCGTGGTGGTGGGGATGACGATTTGGGGCGGTTTTGGCGTTTTTTGGCGCCGCTGGCTGAATTTCTGGATCTGCAGGAGGAGCTCGCGTTGCAGGCGTAGCTCGGCCTCGGCGTCCTGAGCCAGCTGGAGGAGCTGAGCCGGGAGCAGCCGCGAGCCCGAGGGGTTCTGGGGGGTCTGGGGGGCGGGCAGGGCGCCGGGGCGGCTCCAGAGGAAGAGGAGGAGGAGGCCGTTCCAAGCCAGGAAGAGCGCGGCCCCCCCGAGAGCCAGGCTGGTCTTCTTCAGCATCCTTCACATGGGGCTGGGAGGGGGGAGAAAAACGGGGTTAGGGATGGGGGGAAATGGGGGGAAATCAAAATTTTCAAGTTGGGGGTGAGGAAAAGTCAGAATTTTCAAGTTTTGGGTGAGGAAAAGTCGAAGTTTACAAGTTTCAGGTGAGGAAAAATCAAGATTTCCAAGTTGGGAGTGAGGAAAAGTCAAGATTTTCAAGTTTTGGGTGAGGAAAAGTCAAAGTTTCCAAGTTGGGGGTGAGGAAAAGTCAGAATTTTCAAGTTTCAGGTGAGGAAAAGTCGAAGTTTCCAAGTTGGGGGTGAGGAAAAGTCAAGATTTTCAAGTTTTGGGTGAGGAAAAGTCAAAGTTTCCAAGTTGGGGGTGAGGAAAAGTCAGAATTTTCAAGTTTCAGGTGAGGAAAAGTCGAAGTTTCCAAGTTGGGGGTGAGGAAAAGTCAAGATTTCCAAGTTTTGGGTGAGGAAAAGTCAAAATTTCCAAGTTGGGGGTGAGGGCAAGTGAGGAAAAGTCAGAATTTCTATGTTTCAGGTGAGGAAAAGTCACAATTCCCAAATTTTGGGTGAGGAAAAGTCAAAATTTCCAAGTTGGGGGTGAGGGCAAGTGAGGAAAAATCAAGATTTCCAAGTTTTGGGTGAGGAAAAGTCAAAGTTTCCAAGTTGGGGGTGAGGAAAAGTCAAGATTTTCAAGTTTTGGGTGAGGAAAAGTCAAAGTTTCCAAGTTTTGGGTGAGGAAAGGTCAAGATTTCCAAGTTTTGGGTGAGGAAAAGTCAAAATTTCCAAGTTTTGGGTGAGGAAAAGTCAAAATTCTCAAGTTGGGGGTGAGGAAAAGTCAAATTTCCACGTTTCAGGTAAGGAAAAGTCAAGATTTCTCAAGTTGGGGGTGAGGAAAAGTCAAAATTTCCAAGTTATTGCCACAAAAAAAAAAAAAATTCAGATGTTCCAAATTTCAGAGAAGGAAAATCCCATTTCCTGAATTACGAGCACCAAAAAAAAGCCCCAATTCCCAAATTTCAGGCAGGGAAAAGCCAGAATTCCCAAATTTCAGGCAGGGAAAAGCCAGAATTCCCAAATTACCGACGAGTTTTCCAAATGAAAAAGAGAAAAAAAAGCCACAATTCCCAAATTCTGGGCACTGAAAATGCTCCCATTCCCCAATTCCAGACCCCGAAATTCCGGTTTTTGTCCCCAAAATCTCCTCCCAGGAAGAGGAAATCTCGAAGCAGCCACAGTCTCTAAAAAGGGGAATTGAAATCTTGTGGGTTTGGGGTAAAAAAATCCCAAAAAAGGTAAAAAAAAATCATGAAAGAACAGTGGAAAAGAAGCTGAGGAAAAGCAAATTGGAAACTCCTAAAAAAATCCCTGAAATTCCCTCAAATTCCCTTTAAAAATGCCCCAAAATTGCTTTAAAAATGAGGGAAAAAATGAGAAAAAGAGGAAATTATGAGAAAAAAAGGAAAAAAAAATTGGAAAGAAAAAGGAAAAACATGAGAAAAATGAGAAAAAAAGGAGAAAATGAGAAAAAAAAAATTTAAAAAAGGAAAAAAATGAGGAAAAAAAGGAAAAAAAAGAGAAAAATGGAAAAAATGAGGAAAAAAGGAAAAAGAAAAAAAGGAGAAAAAAAGGAAAAAAAATGAGAAAAAAAGAAAAAATGAGGAAAAAAGGAAAAAGAAAAAAAACCAAAAAATGAGAAAAAAAGGAGAAAAAGGAAAAAAAAGAGAAAAAAAAATTTGGGAAAAATGGAGAAAAAAAGGAGAAAAAATGAGGGAAAAAAAAGAGAAAAAAATGGAAAAAAATAAGAAAGAAAGATTTTAAAAAAAGGGGGAAAAAATGAGAAAAAAAGGAAATTGGAGAATCCCACCCCAAAACTCACCGAGGGGAAAAAAAATCCCTTAAAATTCCTAAAAATTCTGTTAAAAATAACCCAACTTTCCCTTCAATAAAGCTGGAAAAAAGGGAATTTTGCCCCTCCCATGACAGAGTCCCAAGGGCAGAGTCCAATCCTGGAAAATTTTAACCCAGAGAGGATTTTCCACTCCAGAGGGTGAAAAAAAATGGGATCAAATCCTCAGGGAATTTGGGGATTTGGGAGTTGAAATGTTCCCCTGAGTTTGGGGGATAAGGTGGGGGAAAAGGGGAAAAAATGGGGGAAAAAAGAGGAAAAATTGGGGGGAAAATGGGAAAAAAAAGGAAAAATTGGGGGGGAAATGGAAAAAAGGGGAAAAATTGGGGGGGAAATTAGGGGGAAAGGGGAAGAAAAGGGGGGGGAAATGGGAAAAAAGCAGAGAAAATGGGGAGAAAAGGATAAAAAAAAGGAAAGAATGGGGGAAAATGGTGAAGAAAGGGGAAAAGGGTGAAAAAAAAGAGGAAAAATGGGGGGGGAAGGGGAAAAAATGGGGAGAAAAGGAGAAAAAAGGGGAGAAAATGGGAGGGAAGAGAAAAAAGGGGGAAAATGGGGGAAAAGGAAAAAGAAAAAGGAGAAAATTGGAGGATAAAAGGACAAAAAAAGGGGTGAAAAAGGGGAGGAAAAAGAGGGGAAAAGGGGAAATGGGAAAAAGGAAAAATGGGGGAAAAAAGTGGAAAAAAAGGAGGATAAAAGGAGAAAAAATGGGGTGAAAAAAGGAAGAAAAGAGGAGAAAAAATGAGAAAAAAGGAGAAAAAAGGAGCAAAAAGAAAAGAAAAAGAGAGGGGAGAAAAGGGGAGGGAAAAAGAGGGGAATGAAGGGAAAATAAATTTTAAAAAAAGTAACAAACCCAGGAAAAAGGCAAAGAAAAAAATCCAGGATCGCTCTGAAAAAAAACCCAAAAAAGGAAAAAAAAATCCCCAGGAGAGCTGAAAAAAAAAAATGAAAAACAAAAATGGGAAGGAGAATGAGAGGGTTAAAAAAATCTGGAAAAAAGGGGAAAAAAAACCCCCAAGAAAGCTCCAAAAATAATGGGAAAAAGGGAAAAAAAATCCCGCCGGGAGCTGAAGGGTTAAACTCTGCCCCGGGCCACGTCAGCGGCGGAAAAAGGGAATTAAAGGGCAAAAAAAACAGCAGAAAAAACCCGGAAAAGCAGGAATTTATCCCAAAAAATGGGATCCAAAAGGGTGGGGGGTAAAGGGAAAACCCCGGGAAAAGGAGAGAAAAGGAGAATTGCCCAAAAAAACCCAAAATTTCCCCCCAAAAAAACCCGGAAAAGCAGCTGGAAAGGGAGGAAAAAAGGAGAAAAAAGGGAAAAAAAATCAAATTTAGGGGGGGAAAAGTCAGGAGGGAGGGAGTTACCTGCGGGGTTTGGCTCCAAAATCCGGGGATTTGGCCCCAAAATTCCGGGCTCGCTTCAAAAATCTGGAGGTTCCGACCAAAATCCGGAAGTTTTGACCCGAAATCGCTGATTTTTGACCCAAAATCCGGAGTTTTGACCCGAAATTTACAAGTTTTGACCCAAAATCCGCAAGTTTTGACCCGAAATTTGCGAGTTTTGACTCAAAATTTACAAGTTTTGACCCAAACCTGGAGGGTTTTGTCCCAAATCCCCCGAAATCCGGAAGTTTGGATCCAAAATCTCCAATTTTTAACCCCCAAAACCTCCAAATTTTCACCCAAAACCTCCGAATTTTGCCCCAAATCTCCGAGTTTTAACCCAAAACCTCCGAGTTTTGCCCCAAAATCTCAATTTTTTGTCCCAAAATCCGGGAGTTTTGCCCCCAAAACTCGGCTCCAGCTGCAGCTGGAGGAGCTGAAGCAGCAAAATCCCAATTTTGGGCAGCGGCCAAGTGACGAAATCTCCTGAAACGCCCCCAAAAAAATCCAATTTTGGGGTTTTTTTCCCCCTTTTTTCTTCACTTTTTGGGTAAAAAAATCTTTTTGGAGCTTTCCTGAGTTTTTACTTCAGTTTTTTTTTAATTTTCCCTTTTTTTTTTCCTTCTTCTTTCCCCCTTTTTTTTTCCCCAAATTCCCAAATTTTTCCAAAAAAATTCCCTCATTAATCCCGATTTTTAACCCCCAAATTTCTGGGAAAAAACCATCAAAAAAAAAAATCAGATTTTGGTGAAAAAAACCCTCAAATTCTGGACAAAAACGCTAAAAAAAGTTCAGATTTTGATAGAAAAAACCCACCAAATTCTGGACAAAAGCATCAAAAAAAAAAATCAGATTTTAATGAAGAAAAAACCCCAAAAATTCAGATTTTGATGGGAAAACCCCCAAATTTTGGGCAAAAATACCCCAAAAAAATCGATTTTGATGAAGAAAAACCCCAAAAATTCAGATTTTGATGAAGAAAACCCCCAATTTTAAGGAAAATCACCCCCCAACCTTCCCGAAATTCCCGGTTTTTTCCCATTTCTGGGGGATTTTTTGGGGTAAAAATTCAGATTTTACCTGGTGCTGCCCGGCTCCAGGGGGAGGGGGGTCGCTGGGGTTCCCCCCTCCCCCCCCGTTCTCCGAGACCCTCCCCTGAAAATTCCAAAATTTTTTTTTTTTTTTTTTTTTTTTTTTTTGGGTGAAAATTCGGGAATTTGCAGCTTCTCCCAGGAAGGGTCCGGTCCTTGGGGGAGGTTCTGGTGAAATCCTAAAAACAACAACAAAAAAACCCCAAAAATAAGAGGGAAAAGTGAAAAAAAAACCCATAAAAATTATCTTAAAAACACCAAAAAATCCCCCCCAAAAAAAAGCTTAAAACCCCCAAAAATTCCCTTTAAAAAAAAACCCCAACCAAGCTCCCCAAAAATAATTAAAATCCCCCTCAAATCCAAAAAAAAATCCCCCCAAAAAATAATTTAAACCCCCCCAAAAATCCAAAAAAAAAAATCCCAAAAAATCCCCAGACCCCCCCCAACCCCAAACCCCACCCCGATTTCTCCCCAGCTCGCCAAAAAAACCCCAAAAAATCCAAATTTTCCCTCAAAATCCTCCTCCCCCAACCCCTTTCCGGGGCCTCCTCCCCTCACCCCAAACAGGCCCCAGAGGCCGCTCCGGACCCGCCCGAGGCCGCCCCGCGCTCCGCCGGCCCCGCCGCCCCTCGGGAGCTCCCGGAGCTCCCCCCAAACCCGGGGATCTCCTCAAATTCTCCCAAATTTCCCCCAAAATCCCCGATCCAGCCCCGGTTCCTCCCCCCCCCCCCCTAAACCCCGGTACCGGCGGCGCCTCCCGGTAGCGCCGCCACTTCCGGTCGGGCGCACCGGAAACGTCTCCATGGCAACGGCGGGAAAGCCACGCCCCGTTAGGTTTGGATCGGACCAATGGGAGCGCGCCAAGGAGCCTTGGAGATGCAAATGAGGCGGCGCGGAGGCCACACCCACTTTAAACCGCGCCTCTTCGGGTAATTAACTCATTAATTAATTAGTTAGGGATTAATTAAGCGCTTCTCCCCTCCGGGGATCATTAGGGGCGGGTCGCGGCGCGCTGAGGGAGCGGAAGTGACGTTGAGGGGAAGGGGGCGGGGCCTGCGGAGTTTCCCGCGCGCGCTGAGGCGGCTCCCGGAGGAGGTGGGGGAGGGGCGGATTTTGGGGTGAATTTTGGGGATTTTGGGGGCGAATTTGGGGGTTTGGGGAGGATCCGAAAGGAGTTTTGGGGTGAGTTTGGGGATTTCGGAGGAATTTCGGGGGGTTTGGGGGATTTTTGGGGGGAATTGGGGGTAAATTTCAGGTTTTTGGGGGAGATTTTTGGGTAAATTTCAGGATTTTTGGGGGGGTAAATTTGGGTAAACTTCGTTATTTTGTGGGGGGGAATTTTGGGATAAATCCCAGGATTTTGTGGGAAATTTTGGATAAATTTAATTATCTTGTGGGGGGGGAATTTTGGGATAAATTTTAAGATTTTTGGGGGGGGGGAAATTTGGATAAATATTTTTTTTTGTGAGGGGATTTTTGGGATAAATTTCAGGATTTTTGGGTAAATTTCATTTTTTTGTGGGGGGAATTTTGGGCTAAATTCCAGGATTTTGTGGGAGGGATTTTTGGGACAAATTCCAGGATTTTTTAGGCGATGAATTTTGGGGTGAATTGGGGGTAAATTTCGCTATTTTTGGGAGGGATTTTTGAGGTTTTGGGGTAAATGTCGATATTTTTGGGAGGGATTTTTGGGGATTTTGAGGTTTTGGGAGGGATTTTTGGGGATTTTGAGGTAAATTTCGGTATTTTTGGGAGGGATTTTTGGGGTAAATTTCGCTATTTTTGAGAGGGATTTTTGGGGTAAATTTCGATATTTTTGGGAGGGATTTTTGGGGTAAATTTCGCTATTTTTGGGAGGGATTTTTGGGGTAAATTTCGATATTTTTGGGAGGGATTTTTGGGGGTAAATGTCGATATTTTTGGGAGGGATTTTTGGGGTAAATGTCAATATTTTGTGAGGGATTTTTGAGGTTTTGGGGTAAATGTCGGTATTTTTAGGAGGGATTTTTGGGGATTTTGGGGTAAATTTTGATATTTTTGGGAGGGATTTTTTGGGGATTTTGAGGTAAATTTTGGTATTTTTGGGAGGGATTTTTTTGGGGATTTTGAGGTAAATTTTGGTATTTTTGGGAGGGATTTTTTGGGGATTTTGAGGTAAATTTTGGTATTTTTGGGAGGGATTTTTGGGGTAAATTTCGCTATTTTTGGGAGGGATTTTTGGGGATTTTGGGGTAAATTTCGATATTTTTGGGAGGGATTTTTGGGGTAAATTTCGCTATTTTTGGGAGGGATTTTTGGGGATTTTGAGGTAAATTTTGGTATTTTTGGGAGGGATTTTTGGGGATTTTGAGGTTTTTTTGTCCCCCCCTCCCCAGGACATGGAGCCCCCGCCGTCGCGGTTCCAATCCCGCCTGGAATTCTGCCCCGAGTGCGGCTCGGTGCTGCCCCGGCCCGGCGCCCCCAGCTCCGTCCTCTGCCCCCGCTGCAGCTTCAGCCTCCGGTGCTCAGGTTTGGGGGGGAAAAAACCCCAAAAAGATCCCTAAAAAACCCTAAAATCCAGGGCAGAATTGCCCCAAAAAACGCCCCAAAAATCGCTTTAAATCCCCTAAAATTCTACTCAAAAACCCCCAAAAAATCGCTTCAAATCCCCCAAAATTCCACTCAAAAACCCCCAAAAAATCGCTTCAAATCTCTCAAAATTCCACTCAAAAACCTCAAAAAAAAATTGCTTTAAATCTCCCAAATTCCACCCAAAAAATCCCCCAAATTCCACCCAAAAAATCAAAAAAAATTTCTTCAAATCCCCCAAATTCTACCCAAAACCCCCCCAAAAAATTGCTTCAAATCCCCTAAATTCCACACAAAACCCCACAAAAAAATCGTTTCAAATCCCCCAAATTCCACCCAAAAAACCCCCAAAAAATCGCTTCAAATTCCACCCAAAAAACCCCCCAAAAAATCGCTTCAAATTCCACCGAAAACCTCCAAAAACTTGCTTCAAATCCCCCAAATTCCACTCAAAAACCTCAAAAAAAAAATTGCTTTAAATCTCCCAAATTCCACCCAAAAAATCCCCCAAATTCCACCCAAAAAATCCAAAAAAAATTTCTTCAAATCCCCCAAATTCTACCCAAAACCCCCCAAAAAATTGCTTCAAATCCCCTAAATTCCACACAAAACCCCACAAAAAAATCGTTTCAAATCCCCCAAATTCCACCCAAAAACGCCCAAAAAATTGCTTCAAATTCCACCCAAAAATTGCTTCAAATTCCACCCAAATTCCACCCAAAAAATCGCTTCAAATCCCCCAAATTCCACCCAAAAAACCGCCCAAAAAATCGCTTCAAATCCCCCAAATTCCATCCAAAAAACCCCACAAAAAATCGCTTCAAATTCCCCAAATTCCACCCAAAAAAACTCCAAAAAATCGCTTCAAATCCCCCAAATTTCACCCGAAAAATCCCCCAAATTCCACCCAAAAAAACTCCAAAAATCGCTTCAAATCCCCCAAATTCCACCCAAAACCCCCACAAAAATCGCTTCAAATCCCCCAAATTCCACCCAAAACCCCCACAAAAATCGCTTCAAATCCCCCAAATTCCACCCAAAAACCCCCAAAAAGTCGCTTCAAATCCCCCAAAAGCCAACCAAAAAAACCCGAAAAATCGCTTCAAATCCCCCAAATTCCACCCAAAAAATCCCCCAAATTCCACCAGAAACCCCCAAAAAATCGCTTCAAACCCCCTTAAAAAAACCCAAAAAATCGCTTCAAACCCCCCAAATTCCACCCAAAAAATCGCTTCAAATCCCCCAAATTCCACCCAAAAACCCCCAAAAAATGACTTAAAATCCCCCAAATTCTACCCAAAAAACTCCAAAATTCTGCCCCAAAAGTGCCCAAATTTTCAGGGCACCATTGCCCCAAGAAACCCCCCAAAAAATCGCTTCAAATCCCCCAAATTCCACCCAAAACCCCCACAAAAATCGCTTCAAATCCCCCAAATTCCACCCAAAAACCCCCAAAAAGTCGCTTCAAATCCCCCAAAAGCCAACCAAAAAAACCCGAAAAATCGCTTCAAATCCCCCAAATTCCACCCAAAAAATCCCCCAAATTCCACCAGAAACCCCCAAAAAATCGCTTCAAACCCCCCCCAAAAAAAACAAAAAATCGCTTCAAATCCCCAAATTCCACCCAAAAAATCGCTTCAAATCCCCCGAACTCCACCCCCGACCCCCCGAAATTCCCGATTTTCCCAAATTTCCCGTTTTTTCCCTCAGATTTCGAGGGCAGCACCCTCAGGAGCTCCCTGCAGTTCAACGCTCTGGCCGCTGGGGGGCGGGGCGGGGGCGGAGCTTCGCCTCAGGAGGGACCCACGGTGAGGGGAGGGGGGGGAGGGGCAGGGTCCGGGATTCCCGCCCAAAAAAAAAGGCGGGAAACGGGGAAAATGTTTTAAAAAATCCCTTGGAATTTGGGAAAATCCCCAAAATTTCATTGAATCTGAGGGAAACCCCCCCCCAAAATCTATTGGGATGGGGGAAATTCCTCCAAAAATTTATTGGGAGTGGGGAAATTCCTCAAAAATTTGTTGGGATTGGGGAAATTCCTCCAAAAATTTGTTGGGATTGGGAAAATTAAAAAAAAAAATTCGTTGGGATTGGGGAAATTCCTCAAAAAATTCGTTGGGATTGAGGAAATTCCTCAAAAAATTCGTTGGGATTGAGGAAATTCCTCAAAAAATTGTTGGGATTGAGGAAGTTCCTCAAAAAATTTGTTGGGATTGAGGAAATTCCCCAAAAAATTGTTGGGATTGGAGAAATTCCTCAAAAAATCTGTTGGGATTGGGGAAATTCCTCAAAAAAAAATGTTGGGATTGGGGAAATTCCTCAAAAAATTTGTTGGGATTGGGGAAATTCCCCCAAAAATTTGTTGGGATTGGGGTAATTCCCCAAAAAACTCATTGGGATTGGGGAAATTTCCCCCCAAAAATTCGTTGGGATTGAGGAAATTCCCAAAAAAAATTCGTTGGGATTGGGGAAATTCCTCAAAAAATTGTTGGGATTGGAGAAATTCCTCAAAAAACTCATTGGGATTGGGGAAATTCCCCCCCAAAAATTCATTGGGATCAGGGAAATTCCCAAAAAAATTTCATGGGAATTGGGGGAAAATCCCTGAAATTCAGTGGAAAGGGGAAAAAAAGAAGGAAATTTTTTTTTTTTTTTTGGAGGGGGTTTAATGCTGGAAAATCAGGAATTTTGGAGGGGGGAAAGGTGGAATTTTGGGAATTTTTGGGGTGAATAAAGGGGATTTTTGGGGTGAATAAAGGGGAATTTGGGTGAATAAAGGGGATTTGGGGTGAATAAAGGGGATTTTTGGGGTGAATAAAGGGGATTTTGGGGTGAATAAAGGGGATTTTTGGGGTGAATAAAGGGGATTTGGGGTGAATAAAGGGGATTTGGGGTGAATAAAGGGGATTTTGGGGTGCCCCAGGTGGACAGACGCTGCCCCAGGTGCGGGCACGAGGGGATGTGGTTCCACACCCGGCAGATGCGCTCGGCCGATGAGGGACAGACCGTGTTCTACACCTGCCCCCGCTGCAGGTGAGAGCCCAAAACAGCCCCAAAATAACCCAAAAACTGCCCCAAAATAACCCCTAAAACAGCCCCCAAATAACCCAGAAACAGTCCTAAAATAACCCCAAAACTGCCCCAGAATAACCCCAAAAATACCCTGAAATAGCCCCAAAATAACCTCGAAATAGCCCCAAAGTAACCCTGAAAAATACCCTGAAACAGCCCCAAAATAACCCCCAAAACAGCCCCCAAATAACCCAGAAACAGTCCTAAAATAACCCCAAAATTACTCCAAAAATACTTTGAAATATCTCCAAAATAACCCAAAAATAACCTCCCAAAAACCCGAAAATAACCCAGAAACGACCCAAAAATAACCCAAAAATAACCCAGAAATAACCCAGAAACAGCCCCAAAATAACCCAAAAATAAACCCAAAATAATCTGAAAATAGCCCAAAAATACCCCTCAAACAAAACCTCCAAATCCTGACACTTCCCCTCAAACCTGCTTTGCCCAAAACCCTGGAATTTCTCCCAAAATCCGGGATTTCCCCCAACCTCTCCCCTCCTCTTTCCCCACAGGTTGCAGGAGAAGGAAGATTCCTAAAATTCGCATTTTTGGGGATTTTTTTTTAAGAGGTTTTTATTTTTTATTTTGAGGGGGGTTTTTTGGGGACCGTTTTGCTGCAGGAGGAATAAAAACGTTTTCCCCCCCCCAAATTTGGGGTGATTTTATGGGATTTTTTTTTTTTATTTATTTATGAGACCCCCAAAAGTGACCTCACCCCCTCTATACCACCCCGGAATCGCCCCCAGCTCTGATTTGTCCCCTCCGCCCCTCCGTACCTTTCCCACAATCCCCCGCTTTCCCGCACGGCGGAAGTGCCGCACAGCATTCCGTGCACCGGAAGTGCCCTCAAGAGGGGGACCGGATTCGTTGTTGCACTGACCGGAAGTGAGCGCTCAATCCGGAAGTGGGGGCGGTGTCGGCCGCAGCACCGGGGGCGGCGGCAAGAGAGGCCCGGCCCTTCCCAGTTCCGCCCCCCCTCCTCATCCCAGTAACGGAACGGATCCTCCCAGTAACGGGACGGCTCCTCCCGGTACCGGGAGCCCCCCGGGGCCATGGCGGAGGCCGCGGACAGCGGCGGCTGCGGCACCGCCACCGTCACCGAGACCGGAACCGTTGAACCGGTGAGGGCCGCGAGTGGGGGAGGGGGGAGGGAACTGGGAGTGGGGGTGGGGAACTGGAATGGGGGGGGATACTGGGAATGGGGTGGGGGGGAACTGGGAATGGGGGGGGGCACTGGGAATGGGGGTGGGGCACTGGGAATGGGGGGGGGATACTGGGAATGGGGGGGGCACTGGGAATGGGGGGGGGAACTGGGAATGGGGGGGGCACTGGGAATGGGGGGGGCACTGGGAATGGGGGTGGGGGAACTGGGAATGGGGGGGGAACTGGGAATGGGGGGGGGAACTGGGAATGGGGGTGGGGGAACTGGGAATGGGGGGGGAACTGGGAATGGGGGGGGCACTGGGAATGGGGGTGGGGGAACTGGGAATGGGGGGGGAACTGGGAATGGGGGGGGATACTGGGAATGGGGGTGGGGGGAACTGGGAATGGGGGTGGGGAACTGGGAATGGGGGTGGGGGATACTGGGAATGGGGGTGGGGGGAACTGGGAATGGGGGTGGGGGATACTGGGAATGGGGAACTGGGAATGGGGGTGGGGGAACTGGGAATGGGGGTGGGGGAACTGGGAATGGGGGTGGGGAACTGGGAATGGGGGTGGGGGGAACTGGGAATGGGGGTGGGGAACTGGGAATGGGGGGGGGATACTGGGAATGGGGGGGGGGAACTGGGAATGGGGGGGGGGGAACTGGGAGTGGGGGGGGATACTGGGAGTGGGGGTGGGGGAACTGGGAATGGGGGTGGGGAACTGGGAATGGGGGGGGGGGGAACTGGGAGTGGGGAACTGGGAGTGGGGGTGGGGATACTGGGAATGGGGATACTGGGAATGGGGGTGGGAACTGGGAGTGGGGGTGGGGCACTGGGAATGGGGGTGGGGAACTGGGAATGGGGGGGGGGGGAACTGGGAGTGGGGAACTGGGAGTGGGGGTGGGGATACTGGGAATGGGGATACTGGGAATGGGGGGTGGGAACTGGGAGTGGGGGTGGGGCACTGGGAATGGGGGTGGGGAACTGGGAATGGGGGTGGGGAACTGGAATGGGGGTGGGGGGAACTGGGAATGGGGGGGGGGGGAACTGGGAATGGGGAACTGGGAGTGGGGGTGGGGCACTGGGAGTGGGGAACTGGGAATGGGGGGGGGGGAACTGGGAAGGGTCCCTGAGGGTCCCCAGTGACCTTTTGGGGACCCCAAAATGACCCCTGGGGACACTGAGTTGACCCTTGAGTGACCCTTTGGGTGACCCCCCGGTGACCCTGTGTGACCCCGGTGACCCCCGGTGACCCCGGTGACCCCCCGGTGACCCCAGGAGCAGCGCAGCCTGACGCTGAAGCTGAGGAAGAGGAAGCCGGACAAGAAGGTCGAGTGGTCGAGCGACACCGTGGACAACGAGCACCTGGGCCGGCGCTCCTCCAAGTGTGAGAGACGGGCCCCAAATCACCCCAAAAATGTCCCCAAAATGGTCCCAAAAATGGTCCCAAAAATGGCCCTGAGATGGTCCCAAAATGTCCCTAAAGTGTTCTAAAAATGGCCCCAAAATGGTCCCAAAATGGCCCAAAAATGGCCCAAAAATGGTCCCAAAAATGGTCCCAAAATGGCCCTAAAGTGTCCTAAAAATGGTCCCAAAATGGTCCCAAAAATGGTCCAAGAATGGCTCCAAAATGGTCCCAAAAATGGTACCAAAATGGCCCTAAAGTGTCCTAAAAATGGCCCCAAAATGTCACAAATTTGTCCCAAAATGGCCCCAAAAACCTCCCTGAGATGGTCCCAAAATGGTCCCAAAATGGTCACAAAAATGGCCCTAAAGTGTCCTAAAAACGGCTCCAAAAATGTCCCAAAATGGCCCCAAAAATTTCAAAAATGGATCCAAAATAGTCCCCAAAAATGGCTCTGAGATGGTCCCAAAAATGTCCCAAAATGGCCCCAAAATTGTCTCTGAGATGATCCCAAAATGGCCCTAAAGTGTCCTAAATTGTCCCCAAAAATCCCCCCCAAGGACCCCAAATTTGCCCCCAGGGACCCCAAAACCCCCCTCAGGACCCCCCAAAACCCCCTCCAAACACCCCTGGGGATCCCCCCAAACCCCCTCAATTCCCCCCAGGGACCCCAAAATCCCCCTCAGGAGCCCAAATTCCCCCCCCAGGGACCCCCCAAACCTCCCCAAATTCCCCTCAATTCCCCCTGGGGACCCCAAATTCCCCACCAAGGACCCCCAAAACCTCCCCAAAATCCCCCC
>JAJNNQ010000429.1:0-83713 GCA_027886175.1 Phylloscopus collybita
GGGAAAAAATGCAGGGAAAAAAGGAGGAAAAGGCAGAAAAATGAGGGAGAATTTGAGGGGAAAATGAGGAAAAAAGAGCAGAAAAAATGGGGGAAAAAAGGGGAAATTAGGGGGGAAAAAAGGGAGGGAAATGGAGAAGAAAAAAGGAGAAAATGAGGGAAAACCACAGGAAAGAAATGGGGGAAATGAGGGAAATGGAAGGAAAAAAAAAGGGGAAAATGAGGGGGGAAAGAACCAGAAAAGAAATGGGAAAAATGCTGGGGAAAAGAAAGGAGGGAAAAGGAGGGAAAGGCAGAAAAAAGAGGGAGAATCTGAGGGGAAAAGGAGGGAAAAAGCAGAAAAAAAAATGGGGAAAAATTGAGGCAAAAAAAGAGGGAAAAGGGAAAAAAGGGGGGAAAAGGAGGAGAAAAAAAAGAGGGAAAAGCCCAGAAAAGAATGGGAAAAATGAGGAGGGAAAAGGGGGGAAAAAAGAGGAAAAAAGAACAGAAAAAAAAGAGGGGAAAAAGGGAAATGAGGGGGAAAAAGGAATGAGGATCTGAGAGAAAAAGGAGGGAAAAAAAGCAGAAAAAAAATGGGGAAAAAAAGAAGGGAAAAAAGGGGGGGAAAGGAGGGAAAGGAGGGGAAAAGCCCAGAAAAGAATGGGGGAAAATGAGGGGAAAAAAGAGGGGAAATGAGGGGGAAAAAAAGAGGAAAAAAAGAACAGAAAAAAAGAGGGGAAAAGCAGGAGAAAAAGGCAGAAAAGAACGGGGGGAGTGAGGGAAAAGGGGGGAAAAGGCAGAAAAAGAGGGAGAATCTGAGGGGGAAAATGGGGAAAAAATGGAAAAAAAAGAGGGAAAATCCGAGTGAAAAAGGAGAACAAAGAGCAGAAAAAAAATGGGGGGGGAAAAGGGGAAAAACGGGGGAAATGAGGGGAAAATGAGGGAAAAAAATCCCAGAAAAGAATGGGAAAAATGAGGGGGGAAAATGGGTGGAAACAGGGAAAAGGCAGAGAAAAGAGGGAGAGTCTGAGGGGAAAAGGAGGGAAAAGGTGCAGAAAAAAATCGAGAGAAAAAGGAGAAAAAAGAGGGGGAAAAGGGGGAAAAGAGGGAAAAAACCACGAGAGAAAAAAATGGGGAAAATGCTGGGAAAAGAGGAGGGGAAAGGGGGAAAAAGGCAGAAAAAAGAGGGAGAATCTGAGGGGAAAAGGAGGAAAAAAGAGCAGAAAAAAATGGGGAAAAAAAGGGGAAAAATGGGAGAAAAAGGAAGGGAAAAGGGAGAAATGAGGGGAGAAAAAGGGAGGGAAGTGGAAGGGAAAAAGAGGGAAAATGAGGGGGAAAAGAGCAGAAAAAATGGGGGGAAAAGAGGGAAAAAAGGAGGGAAAAAACCGAGGGAAAAGAGGGAAAATCCAAGCGAAAAGGGAGAAAAAAGAGCAGAAAAAAAATGGGGGGAAAGGGCGAAAAAAGAGGAGGAAAAAAGGGGAAAAAGCCAAAAAAAAAAAAAAGTGGAAAATGAGGGGGGAAAAGGGGAAAAAAAAGAGAAAAACGAACAGAAAAAAAGAGGGGGAAAAGGAGAACGAAAAAAAAAAAAAACCAGAAATGAGGAGGGAATGGGAAAAATGAGGAAAAAAAGTGGGAAAAATGGAAGGGATTGAGGAAAAGGAGGGAAAAAGTGGGAAAAGGCGGGAAGGGATTGAGGGAATTTTGGCCCCGGCAGGGAATCGCTCAGGTGGTGCTGGTGGGGCACGACTGGGGCGGCGCCGTGGCCTGGAACGTGGCGCTGTTCTACCCCGAGCGGCTGCGGTGAGCGCCGGGAACGCCGGGAAAATCCGGGGGAAAATCCTGGGAAATGCTGGGAAAATCTGGGGAAAAATCCTGGGAAAAGATGGGGGAAATCTGGGGGAAATCTTGGGAAAAAATGTGGGAAGTTCTGGGGAAAATCCCGGGAAATGCTGGGAAAATTGTGGGAAAAATCCTGGGGGAAATCTGGGGAACAATCCCGGGAAATGCTGGGAAAAATTGTGGGAAAGGCTGGGAAGTTCTGGGGAAAAATCCTGGGGAAAAAATCTTGGGAAATTGTGGGGAAGAATCCCAGGAAATCCCGGGAAATCCTGGGAAATGCCGGGAAAATCCTGGGGAAATCCCGGGAAAATATGGGGAAATCTGGGAAAAATCCTGGAAACAATCCCAGAGAAATCTGGGGGAAATCCTGGGAAAATCCTGGGGGAGTTCTGGGAAAAATCCCGGGAAAATCCTGGGAAAATCCCGGGGGAAATCTGGGAAAAGTCCTGGGAAACAATCCCGGGGAAATATGGGGGAAACCCTGAGAAAATCCTGGGAAAATCCTGGGGAAATCTGGGAAAAATCCTGGGGGAATTCTGGGAAAAAGTCCTGGGAAAATCTGGGGAAAATCTGGGAAAATTATGGGAAAATACGGGGAATGCTGAGGGAAATCTGGGAAAAATCCTGGGAAAAATCCTGGGGGAAGTCTGGGAAAATCCTGGGGGAAGTCTGGGAAAATCCTGGGGAAGTCTGGGAAAATCCTGGGAAAATCCTGGGGGAAATCTGGGGGAAATGTTGGGAAAATCCTGGGGGAAATCCCGGGAAATGCTGGGAAAAATCCTGGGAAAAGATGGGGGAAATCTGGGGAAATCTTGGGAAAAAATGTGGGAAGTTCTGGGGAAAATCCCAGGAAATGCTGGGAAAATTCTGGGAAAAATCCTGGGGGAAATCTGGGAAAAATCCTGGGAAATGCTGGGAAAATCCTGGGGGAAATCCCGGAAATGCTGGGGAAATCCTGGGAAAAAATCTTGGGGGAAATCTGGGAAAATCATGGGAAAATCTGGGGAAATCTGGGAAAAATCCTGGTGGAAATCTGGGAAACAATCCCAGGAAAATATGGAGAAATCTGGGAAAAATCCTGGGAAAATATGAGGGAATTCTGGGAAAAATCCTGGGAAAATCCTGGGGGAAATCTGGGGAAACAATCCTGGGAAACAATCCTGGGAAAATCTGGGAAAAATCCTGGGAAAATATGGGGAACAATCCCGGGAAAAGATGGGGGAATTCTGGGGAAAAATCCCTGGGGGAAATGTGGGGAACAATCCCGGGAAATGCTGGGGGAAATTCCGGGAAATTCTTGGGAAATGCTGGAGAAAAAAATCGTGGGAAAATGCTGGGAAAATCCTGGGGGAAATCCCGGGAAATGCTGGGAAAAATCCTGGGAAAAGATGGGGGAAATCTGGGGAAATCCTGGGAAAATCCTGGGGGAAATCTGGGAAACAATCCCGGAAAAGATGGGGGAAATCTGGGAAAAATCGTGGGAAAAAATGTGGGAAGTTCTGGGGAAAATCCTGGGAAATGCTGGGGAAACTGTGGGAAAAATCCTGGGGGAAATCTGGGAAAAATCCTGGGAAATGCTGGGGAAAAATTGTGGGAACGGCTGGGAAGTTCTGGGGAAAAATCCTGGGGAAAAATCTTGGGAAATTGTGGGAAGAATCCCAGGAAATCCCGGGAAATCCTGGAAATGCCGGGAAAATCCTGGGGGAAATCCCGGGAAAATATGGGGGAAATCTGGGAAAAAATTCCTGGGAAACAATCCCAGAGAAATCTGGGAAAAATCCCGGGAAAATCCTGGGAAAATCCTGGGGGAAATCTGGGAAAAGTCCTGGGAAACAATCCGGGAAAATCTGGGAAAAATCCTGGGAAAAGACAGGGGAAATCTGGGAAAATCCTGGGGAAATCCTGGGAAAAGTCCTGGGAAAATATGGGGAAAATCTGGGAAAATTATGGGAAAATACGGGGAATGCTGAGGGAAATCTGGGGAAAATCCTGGGAAAAATCCTGGGAAAATCCTGGGGAAAATCCCGGGAAAATTCCAGGAAAATACGGGAAATGCTGGAGGAAATCATGGGAAAAATCCTGGGGGGAAAATCTGGGAAACAATCCCGGGAAAATATGAGAGAATTCTGGGAAAATCCTGGGGGAAATCTGGGAAAAGTCCTGGGAAACAATCCCGGGAAAATCTGGGAAAAATCCTGGGGGAAATCTGGGAAAATCCTGGGGGAAATCTGGGAAACAATCCCAGAAAAATATGGGAGAAATCTGGGAAAAATCCTGGGAAAATATGAGGGAATTCTGGAAAAATCCTGGGAAAATCATGGGGGAAATCTGGGAAAATTCTGGGAAGTTCTGGGGGAAAATCCTGGGAAAAATCCCGGGAAATCCTGGGAAATGCTGGGGGCATTCTGGGAAAATATGGGAAATAATCCTGGGAACTTCTGGGGAAAATTGTGGGAAATGCTGGAAAACTCGTGGGAAATTCTGGGAAATCCCAGAAAAATCCCAAAAAAATCCAGAAAAATCCCCCAAAATTGCAGAAAATTCCCCAAAAAAATCCCAGAAAATCCCAGAAAAATCCCCCCAAAAATCCCAGAAAAATCCCCCAAAAATCCCAGAAAATCCCCAAAAAATCTCTGAAAATCCAAAAAAAATCCCAGAAAAATCTCTGAAAAATCTCTGAAAAATCCCCCCAAAATTCCAGAAAAATCCCAGAAAAATCTCAGAAAATCCCCCAAAAAATCCCAGAAAAATAATAAAAAAAATCCTAGAAAATTCCCCCCAAAAAATCCCAGAAAAATCCCCCCAGAAAATCTCTGAAAAATCCCAGGAAATCCCAAAAAAAATCCCAGAAAAATCCCCCCAAAATTCCCCAGGAAAAAATCCAAAAAAATCTCTGAAAAATCCCCCCAAAATTCCAGAAGAATCCCAGAAAAATCCCAGAAAAATTAAAAAAAAATTCTAGAAAATTCTCCAAAAAAATCCCAGAAAAATCCCAGAAAAATCCCCCCAGAAAATCCCTGAAAAATCCAGAAAATCCCCAAAAAAATCCCAGAAAATCCCAGAAAAATCCTTGAAAAATCCCCGAAAAATCTCTGAAAATCCAAAAAAAAATCCCAGAAAAATCTCTGAAAAAATCTCTGAAAAATCCCCCCAAAATTCCAGAAAAATCCCAGAAAAATCTCAGAAATCCCCCCAAAAATCCCAGAGAAATAATTAAAAAAAATCCCTAGAAAATTCCCCCCAAAAAATCCCAGAAAAAATCCCAGAAAAATCCCAGAAAATCCCAAAAAAATCCCAGAAAATTCCCCCCAGAAAATCTCTGAAAAATCACAGAAAATCCCCAAAAAAATCCCTGAAAAATCTCTGAAAATCCCAAAAAAATCCCAGAAAAATCCCCCCAAAATTCCCCAGAAAAATCCAAAAAAATCTCTGAAAATCCCCCCAAAATTCCAGAAGAATCCCAGAAAAATCCCAGAAAAATTAAAAAAAAATTCTAGAAAATTCTCCCAAAAAATCCCAGAAAAATCCCAGAAAAATCCCCCCAAAATTCCCAGAAAATCCCCCAAAAAATCCCAGAAAATCCCTAGAGAATTCCCTGAAAAATCCCCGAAAAATCCCCAAAACTCCCTGAAAAATCCCAGAAAATTCCCAGGAAAATCTCAAAAAATCCCAGAAAATTCCCTCTAAAATCCCAGAAAAACCCTAGAAAAATCCAAAAAAATCCCCCAAAAATCCCAGAAAATCCCCAAAAAATCCAGAAAAATCCCCCAAAAATCCCAGAAAAAAATCCCCAAAAGATTACAGAAAAATCCCCAAAAAGTCGCCGAAAATCCCAGAAAAATCCCTGAAAATTTAAAAAAATCCCTGAAAAAATCCCAAAAACTCCCTAAAAAATCCCTGAAAAGTCCCAGAAAAATCCTCCAAAAAAAAATCCAGAAAATCCCTAGAGAAATCCCCTGAAAAATCCCCAAAAAATCGCCAAAAACTCCCTGAAAAATCCCAGAAAATTCCCAGGAAAATCCCCCAAAAATCTCAGAAAATTCCCCCAAAATCCCTAGAAAAATGCCAGAAAATCCCCCAAAGATTCCAGAAAAATCCCCAAAAATCGCAGAAAAATCCCTGAATATTCAAAAAAATACCAGAAAAATCAAAAAAAAAAATCCCTGAAAATTCCCCCCAAAATCCCAGAATATCCTGAGAAAAATCCTTTAAAACAATCCCAGCAAATCCCCAAAAATCCCCAAAAAATCCCAGCGAAATCCCCCCAAAAAACCGAAAATCCCAGAAAAATTCCCCAAAAATTCCAGAATAATCCCAGAAAAATCCCCCCAAAAATCCCAGAAAAATCCCCAAAAAACCCCCCAAAAATCCCAAAAAATCCCAGAAAAATCCCAGAAAATCCCCCCAAAAATCCCAGAAAAATCCCCCAAAATCCCAGAAAATCCCTAGAAAAATCCCTGAAAAATCCCAAAATATCCCAGGAAAATCCCCCAAAATCTCAGAAAATTCCCCCCAAAATCCAGAAAGTTCCTGAAAAATCCCTGAAAATTCCCAGAAAATCCCCCCAAAAATTCCAGAAAAATCCCAAAAAAATCCCAGAAAATCCCCAAAAAATCTCAGAAAATTCCCCCCAAAAATCCAGAAAATTCCTGAAAAATCCCTGAAAATTCCCAGAAAAATCCCCCCAAAAATTCCAGAAAATCCCCCAAAAATCCCAGAAAAATCCCAAAAAAATCCCAGAAAATCCCCAAAAATCCCAGAAAAATCCCCAAAAATCCCAGAAAATCCCCCAAATATTCCAGAAAATCCCCCAAAAATCCCAGAAAAATCCCCCAAAATCCCAGAAAAATCCCCCAAAAACCCAGAAAATCCCCCAAAAAATCCCAGAAAGTCCCTAGAAAAGTCCTTGGAAAATCCCCCAAAAATCCCAGAAAAATCCCAAAAAATCCCCCCAAAAAATCCAAAAAAATTCCAAAAAAAATCCCAGAAAAATCCCCCAAAAATCCCAGAAAATCCCCCAAAAATCCCAGAAAAATCCCCAAAAATCCCAGAAAAATCCCCCCAAAATCCCAGAAAATCCCCAAAATCCCAGAAAATCCCTAGAAAATCCCCTGAAAAATCACAAAATATCCCAGGAAAATCCCCAAAAATTCCCCCAAAAATCCCAGAAAGTTCCTGAAAAATCCCTGAAAATTCCCAGAAAAATCCCCCCAAAAGTTCCAGAAAATCCCCAAAAATCCAGAAAAATCCCCCAAAAATCCCAGAAAAATCCCCCAAAATCCCAGAAAATCCCCCCAAAAATCCCAGAAAGTCCCTAGAAAAGTCCTTAGAAAATCCCCCAAAAATCCCAGAAAAATCCCAAAAAATCACCCCAAAATCCCAGAAAAATCTCAGAAAAATCCCAGAAAAATCCCAGAAAAAATCCCCGAAAAATCCCCAAAAAAAATCCCAGAAAATCCCCCCCAAAACCTCCCCCCAATTCCCGGCCCGGCCGCGGACGTTCCGGAACATTCCGCGGTGACAGGGCGGTGGCGTCGCTGAACACCCCGTACCGCCCGGCCCCGGCCCGGCGTCGACGTCCTGGCGCGGCTGGAATCCATCCCGGAATTCGATTACCAGCTCTACTTCCAGCAGCCGGTGAGGAGCCGGGAATGGATCCCGGGAATGGATCCTGGGGACGGATCCTGGGGACGGATCTCGGGAATGGATCCTGGGAATGGATCCTGGGGACGGATCCTGGGAATGGATCCTGGGGGTGGATCCTGGGGGTGGATCCTGGGGATGGATCCTGGGGGTGGATCCTGGAACGGATCCTGGGGGTGGATCCTGGGGATGGATCCCGGGAACGGATCCTGGGGGTGGATCCTGGGGATGGATCCTGGGGATGGATCCTGGGGGTGGATCCCGGGGATGGATCCTGGGGGTGGATCCTGGGAACGGATCCTGGGGGTGGATCCTGGGGATGGATCCCAGGGAACGGATCCTGGGGGTGGATCCTGGGGATGGATCCTGGGGATGGATCCCGGGGGTGGATCCTGGGGTGGATCCTGGGGGTGGATCCTGGGAACGGATCCTGGGGATGGATCCTGGGAATGGATCCTGGGGATGGGTCCTGGGGATGGATCCCGGGAATGGATCCCGGGGATGGGTCCTGGGAATGGATCCTGGGGATGGGTCCCTGGGGATGGATCCTGGGGATGGGTCCTGGGGGGTGGAACCTGGGGGTGGATCCTGGGAGTGGAACTTGGGGATGGATCCCGAGGGAATGGATCCTGGGGGTGGATCCCGGGGATGGATCCCTGGGGTGGATCCTGGGAATGGATCCTGGGGGTGGATCCTGGGGATGGATCCTGGGGATGGATCCTGGGAGTGGATCCCGGGGAACCGGATCCTGGGGATGGATCCTGGGAACACGGATCCTGGGGATGGGTCCTGGGATGGATCCTGGGAACGGATCCTGGGAACGGATCCTGGGAACGGATCCTGGGAACGGATCCTGGGATGGGTCCTGGGGATGGATCCTGGGAATGGATCCCCGGGAACGGATCTCGGGAGCGGATCCTGGGGACGGATCCTGGGGACGGATCCTGGGGATGGATCCTGGGAATGGATCCTGGGGGATGGGTCCTGGGAACGGATCCTGGGGATGGGTCCTGGGGATGGATCCTGGGGGTGGATCCTGGGGATGGATCCCGGGGATGGGTCCTGGGAGTGGATCCCGGAATGGATCCTGGGGGTGGATCCTGGGAACGGATCCTGGGGATGGATCCTGGGGACGGATCCTGGGGGTGGATCCTGGGGGTGGATCCTGGGGGTGGATCCTGGGAATGGGTCCTGGGGATGGATCCTGGGGATGGATCCTGGGGATGGATCCTGGGGATGGGTCCTGGGGAACTGATCCCGGGGATGGGTCCTGGGGACGGATCCTGGGGGTGGATCCCGGGAATGGATCCTGGGGACGGATCCCGGGAATGGATCCTGGGGGTGGATCCTGGGGGTGGATCCTGGGGGTGGATCCTGGGAATTGGGTCCTGGGGATGGATCCTGGGAATGGGTCCTGGGGATGGATCCTGGGGACAGATCCCGGGAACCGATCCCGGGGTATGGGGATCCGGGCCATGGGATCCCGGGTTTGGGGGGTTTTTGGGATCTGTTCCCCAGGCTGATCCCCAGGATCCCAGGTTTGGGGGTTTTTGGGGTTCTCGTCTCCGGGCTGATCCCTGCGATCCCAGTTCGGGTTTTTGGGATTTGGTCCCAGGGCCGGTCCCCAGGATCCCAGATTGGGGTTTTTTGGGATCTGTGCCAGGGCTGATCCACAGGATTTGGGGTTTTTTGGGATCTGGCCCCAGGGCCAGGCTGATCCCTGAGATCCCAATGGGATTTTGGGGGGATCTGGACCCTGGCTGATCCCGGGATCCCCGTTTGGGGTTTTTTGGGATCTGGTCCCCGGCTGATCCCGGGATCCCGGGGCTGCGCAGGGAGTGGCGGAGGCGGAGCTGGAAAAGGACATCGGGAGAACCCTGAAGATCCTGATCCGATCCTCGGAGCCGGAGGTGATCCCGGGATCGGGAACGGAGTGGGAATTGGGGAATTGGGAATTGGAATGGGATTGGGGATTGGGGATTGGGATTGGGGGATTTGGAATGGGATCGGGAATGGGATTGGGATTGGGGGATTGGGAATGGGAATGGGGATCAGGGATTGGAAATGGGATTGGGAATGGGGCTCGGGGATCGGGATTTGGGATCGGGGACTCTAAAGATCCTGGTCAGATTCTCATGCCCAGGGCTCATCCTGGAATTGGGTTTGGGATCGGGGTTGGGACCCTAAAGATCCCTGGTCTGATCCTCGTGGCCGGAAGTGATCCTGGGATTGGGGATTGGGATCGGGAACGGGGTTTTGGAATGGGGTTGGGATTGGGATTGGGATCAGGATTGGCGATTGGGATCGGGAATGGGATTCGGACCCTGAAGCTCCTGATGGATTTTTGTGCCCCAATGTGATCCCGGGATTGGGGATTGGGAGTGGGAGTGGCATTGGGATTGGGATTGGGAATGGGAATGGGAATGGGATGGAGAATGGGATTGGGAGTGGGAATGGGATTGGGATTGGGGCTTGAGAATGGGAATTGGATTGGGATTGGGGATTGGGGATTGGGACCCAGGAGATCCTGATCTGATCTTTGCACCTGGAGGTGATCTCCGGACTGGGGACAGGGATTTGGTTGGAATTGGGGTTTAGGATCGAGATCGGGATTGGGATGGGGATTGGGATTGGTGATTAGAGTTGGATTGGGAGTGGGGTAAGGAATGAGATTGGGGAATGGGATCGGGATTGGGGAATGGGATCGGGATTGGGAATGGGATCGGGATTGGGAATGCAATTGGGACCCGGAAGATCCTGATCCTGATCCGATCCTGGCCGGAGGTGATCCCAGGATCAGGATTGGGATTGGGTTGGGGATTGGGGAATTGGGTTTGGGATTGGGGGATTGGGGAGTGGGAATTGGGATTGGGATTGGGGAATGGGGATAGGGAATGGGATTGGGAGTTTGGATTGGGGATATGGGATTTGGGCTTGGGCTTGGAATCAGAGTGGGGATAGGGATTGAGATTGGGATCAGGATCAGGATTGGATTGGGATTGGGATTTGGGATTGGGGATTGAGGATTGGGGTTTGGAGATTGGAGATTGGGATTGGAATTGGGGATTGGGACTGGGATTGGGATTGGGGATTGGGGATTGGGATTGGGGATTGGGATTGGGGATTGGGGATTGGGATTGGGGATTGGGGATTGGGGATTGGGATTGGGGATTGGGATTGGGACTGGGGATTGGGATTGGGGATTGGGATTGGGGATTGGGATTGGGGATTGGGATTGGGATTGGGGATTGGGGATTGGGGATTGGGATTGGGGATTGGGATTGGGACTGGGGATTGGGATTGGGGATTGGGATTGGGGATTGGGATTTGGGATTGGGGATTGGGGATTGGGATTGGGGATTGGGGATTGGGATTGGGGATTGGGATTTGGGATTGGGGATTGGGGATTGGGATTGGGGATTGGGATTGGGGATTGGGATTGGGGATTGGGGATTGGGATTGGGGATTGGGATTGGGACTGGGGATTGGGATTGGGATTGGGGATTGGGATTGGGATTGGGATTGGGATTGGGGATTGGGATTGGGGATTGGGGATTGGGACTGGAATCAGAATCGGGATTGGTATCAGGGTTGGGATCGGGATTGGGATTGGGATGGGGATTGTGGTCCGGGAACTGGGGATTGGGATCGGGATTGGAATGAGGATCAGGATTTTGGGTTCAGGATCAAGACTGGGATTGGGATTGGGATGAGGGGCTGGAATGGGATCCCAAAACAATGGAAAATCCCCAAGTGGTTTTGGAGCATCCCATGGGATCCCCGAGTCATCCCAGATCATCCCAGATCCCGTTTTCTTCCTGAGATTCCCGGGAGTGCCGGGATCCCAGATCCCGGGGATTGCAGCGATTCCCGGGCGGGGAGGGATCCCGGATCCCCGGGAGTGCCGGGATCCCTGCGGATCCCTCGCTCCGTCCCTGTTCCCCACAGGATCGGCTTCCGGTGCGCCTGGACTTCCGCAGGGTCCGGGAGAGAGGTGGGGGATCCCGGGAATGGGGGATCCTGGGAAATGGGGGATTCTGGGAAATGGGGGATCCTGGGAATGGGGGATCCCGGGAAATGGGGGATTCTGGGAAATGGGGGATCCGGGGAATGGGGGATTCTGGGAATGGGGGATCCTGGGAAATGGGGGATTCTGGGAATGAGGGATCCTGGGAATGGGGGATCCCCTGGGAAATGGGGGATTCTGGGAATGGGGGATCCTGGGAAATGGGGGATTCTGGGAATGGGGGATCCTGGGAATGGGGGATTCTGGGAGTGGGGGATTCTGGGAATGGGGGATCCCGGGAAATGGGGATTCTGGGAATGGGGGATCCTGGGAAATGGGGGATTCTGGGAATGGGGGATCCCGGGAAATGGGGATTCTGGGAATGGGGGATCCTGGGAATGGGGGATCCTGGGAAATGGGGGATTCTGGGAAATGGGGGATCCTGGGAATGGGGGATCCTGGGAAATGGGGGATTCTGGGAATGGGGGATCCCCTGGGTTTTGGGAATGGGGGAATCCTGAGGGATTTTAGGGATCCCAAGGAATTTCGGGAATGCTGAGGGGGATCCTGAGGGATTTGGGGGATCCCAAGGAATTCTGGGAATGCTGAGGGAGATCCTGTGGGATTTGGGGGATCCCGGGGGATCTGGGTGATCCCAAAGGATTTGGGGGATCCCGGCGGATTTTGGGAATGCTGGGAATGAGGGTCCTGTGGGATCTGGGGGATCCTGAACGATTTGGGGGGATCCCAAGGGATTTGGGGGATCCCAAGGAATTCTGGGAATGCTGAGGTGGATCCCAAGGGATTTGGAGGATCCCGGGGGATTTTGGGTGATCTCAAAGGATTTGGGGGATCCCAAGGAATTCTGGGAATGCTGAGGGAGATCCTGTGGGATTTGGGGGATCCTGAACGATTTGGGGGGATCCCAAGGGATTTGGGGGATCCCAAGGAATTCTGGGAATGCTGAGGGTGATCCTGGGGGCTCTGGGTGATCCCAAGGTGGGGGGGGGGCTCCTCTCTTTCCAGGGGGGCTCCTGGTGGGATTCCCGGAGAACCCCCCCGGCAGCCGCCTGCTGCCCCCGGCCGAGCTGGAATATTCCATCCAGAGGTTCCGGAGATCCGGCTTCAGGTGGGATCCCCCCCCGGGGATCTCCCGGGAATGCTCTCCCCATCCTGGGGCTGATCCGGGAGGAGGGAGCTCCCGGAATTCCCGGAATTCCCGCTTTTCCCAGGGGCCCCCTGAACTGGTACCGGAACATGAAAGCCAACTGGGAATGGGCCCTGAGCGCCCGGGAGAGGAAGGTGGGAGTGGATCCCTGATCCCTGATCCCAATCCTGATCCCTGATCCCTGATCCTAATCACTGATTCCAATCCCTCATCTTGATCCCAATCCCAATTCTGATCCCTGATCCCAATCCCTGATCCCAATCCTGATCCTGATCCCGATCCTGATCCCAATCCCTGATTCCAATCCTGATCCCTGATTCTGATCTCTGATCCCGATCCCTGATCCCAATCCCTGATCCCGATCCCGATCCCTGATCCCGATCCCTGGTTCTGATCACTGATCCCAATCTGAATCCTGATCCCTGATTCCGATCACTGATTCCAATCCCTGATCTTGATCCCAATCCCAATTCTGATCCCTGATCCCTGATCCCCGTTCTGATCCCTGGTTCTGATCACTGATCCCAATCTGAATCCTGATCCCGATCACTGATTCCAATCCCTGATCCCGATCCCAATCCTGCTCCCTGATTCCAATTCTGACCCTGATTCCTGATCCCTGATCCCCATTCTGATCCCTGGTCCCGATCTGGATCCAGAACCTGACCCCGATTCAAATTCCTGATCCTGATCCCAATCCCAATCCTGACCCCTGATCCTGATTCTGACCCTGATCCGGATCCTGATCTCAATTCAATTCTTAGTCCTGGTCCTGGTCCTGATCCTATTCCTGTTCCTGATCCCCGATCCCTGATCCCAAATCCAATCCCAATCCTGATTCTGTTCCTGACCCTGATCCCAATCCCTGATCCTGACCCTGATCCCAATCCCAATCTGATCCCAATCCTGGTTCCTGATCCTGGTTCCTGATCCCGATCCCGAATCCGATCCCGATCCCGCTCCGGCAGCTCGGGGTCCCCCCAGTTCCCTCAGGATCCCCTCAGGATCCCCAAGATTTATTCCGGACCCTTCGGATCCCCTCGGGATCATCCAGATCCCATTTTTCCACTCTGGGGGAAAAAAAATCCCCCCAAATCCCTGCTGGATCCCCTCTGGATCCCCCCCAAATCCCATTTCCCCCCTCGGGATCCCCCAAACCCCTTCGGGAACACCTGGAGACCCCAAATCCCCTCGGGATTCCCTTGGGATCCCCCAGATCCATTCCGGACTCCTCAGATCCCCTTTGGATCCCCCCAAAATCCCATTTCCTTCCTCTGGATCCCCTCAGGATCCCATTTCCCCCCCCTCAGGATCCCCCAAATTCCCTTCGGATCCCCTCAGGATCCCCCAGATTCCTTCCGGATTCTTCGGATCCCCTCTGGATCCCCCCAAATCCCATTTTCCTTCCTCGGGATCCCCTCGGGATCCCCTCAGGACCCCCCAGATCCCCTCTGGATCCCCCCAAATCCCATTTCCTCCCTCAGGATCCCCCAAACCCCTTTGGGATCTCTTCAGGATCCCCAAATCCCCTCGGGATCATCCGGATCCCATTTTCCCGCACTCTGGGGGGAAAAAATTCCCCTCTGGATCCCCTCGGGATCCCCAGATTCCTTCTGGACCATTCAGATCCCCTCTGGATCCCCAAAATCCCATTTTCCTTCCTCTGGATCCCCTCAGGATCCCATTGACCCCCTCAGGATCCCCCAAATCCCCTTGGGATCCCCTCAGGATCCCCCAAATGTCTTCCGGATTCTTTGGATCCCCTCAGGATCCCCCAGATCTCCTCAGGGCCCTCCAAATCCCCCCAGATCCCCTCAGGATCCCCTCAGGGTTCCCCAAATCCCCTCCGGATCCCTCCTGGATCCTCTGGGATCCCCTCAGGGTTCCCCAAATCCCCTCGGGATCCCTCCTGGATCCCCTCAGGATCCCCCCCAAATCCCCCCTGGATTCCCTCACAATCCCCTCAGGACCCCCAAATCCCCTTGGGATCCCGTCAGGATCCCCCAGATTCCTTCCGGATTCTTCGGATCCCCTCTGGATCCTCCAAATCCCATTTTCCTTCCTCTGGATCCCCTCGGGATCCCCTCAGGATCCCCCAAATCCCCCCTGGATTCCCTCACGATCCCCTCAGGACCCCCAGATTCCCTTCAGGATCCCCTCAGGACCCCCCAAATCCCCTCCGGATCCCTCCTGGATCCCCCCAAATCCCCCCTGGATTCCCTCACGATCCCCTCAGGACCCCCAGATTCCCTTCGGGATCCCCTCTGGATCCCCCCAAATCCCCCCAAATCCCCTCGGGATTCCCTCTGGATCCCCTCAGTGGATCCCCTGAGTGGATCCCTCCGTTCCCCCCCCTGCCCCGGGCAGATCGGGATCCCGGCGCTGTTGGTGACGGCCGGGAAGGATCCGGTGCTGCACCCGCGGCTGAGCCACGGCATGGAGAGCTGGGTGAGGGAACGCCGGGAACGAACGCCGGGAAAAAATAAATCTGGGAATGCTGGGAATGGTGGGAAAAATAAACCTGGGAATGCTGGGAATGAACGCTGGGAATGCTGGGAAAAATAAATCTGGGAATGGTGGGAATGGTGGGAAAAAAAAAGCTGGGAATGCTGGGAATGGTGGGAATGGTGGGAAATAAATCTGGGAATGCTGGGAATGAACGCTGGGAATGCTGGGAAAAAATAAATCTGGGAATGCTGGGAAAAATAAATCTGGGAATGGTGGGAATGCTGGGAATGCTGGGAAAAAAAAAATCTGGGAATGCTGGGAAAAATAAACCTGGGAATGGTGGGAATGCTGGGAATGGTGGGAAAATAAACCTGGGAATGATGGGAACGCCGGGAATGAACGCCAGGAATGCTGGGAATGGTGGGAATGCTGGGAAAAATAAACCCTGGGAATGCTGGGAATGGTGGGAATGAACGCCGGGAATGGTGGGAATGGTGGGAAAAAAAACATGGGAATGCTGGGAATGATGGGAATGGTGGGAATGGTGGGAAAATAAACCTGGGAATGGTGGGAATGAACGCCAGGAATGCTGGGAATGATGGGAATGCTGGGAAAAATAAACCCTGGGAATGATGGGAATGAACGCCGGGAATGCTGGGAAAAATAAACCTGGGAATGCTGGGAAAAATAAATCTGGGAATGCTGGGAATGGTGGGAAAAATAAACCTGGGAATGACGGGAATGCTGGGAAAAATAAATATGGGAATGCTGGGAATGATGGGAATGGTGGGAATGAACGCCAGGAATGCTGGGAATGATGGGAATGCTGGGAAAAATAAACCCTGGGAATGATGGGAATGAACGCCGGGAATGCTGGGAATGCTGGGAATGGTGGGGAAAATAAACCTGGGAATGATGTGAAAAATAAATCTGGGAATGGTGGGAATGGTGGGAATGCTGGGGAAAAAAACTAGGAATGCTGGGAAAAAAAGGGAGAAAATACGGGGGGAAAGAAACTGGGAATGCTGGGAATGGTGGAGAAAAAACTGGGAATGCTGGGAAAAAATGGGAGAAAATACGGGGGAAAAATAGATCTGGGAATGCTGGGAAAAAACATGGGAATGATGGGAATGATGGGAATGGTGGGAAAAATAAACCTGGGAATGCTGGGAATGCTGGGAATGGTGGGAATGGTGGGAAAAATAAACCTGGGAATGCTGGGAATGAACGCCAGGAATGCTGGGAATGGTGGGGAAAAAACCTGGGAATGCTGGGAATGCTGGGAAAAAAAAACCCCTGGGAATGGTGGGAAAATAAACCTGGGAATGCTGGGAAAAAAAATGTGAAAAAAATCTGGGAATGATGGGAGTGGTGGGGAAAAAATGTGGAAAAATCTGGGGAAAAAAATCTGGGAATGCTGGGAAAAATAGACCTGGGAATGCTGGGAATTCTGGGAAAAAAAAAAAAGCTGGGAATTCTGGAAATTCTGGGAAAAAAAAACGGGGAAAATCTGGGAAATCTGGGGGTAAAACCTGGGAATGCTGGGAAAGAAATGTTGGGAAAAAATGGAAAAAAATCTGGGAATGCTGGGAAAGAAAACCTGGGAATGCTGGGAATTCTGGGAAGAAATCTGGGAAAAAAAAACCTGGGAATGCTGGGAAAAGAAATTGGAAATGCTGGGAGTTCTGGGGAAAAAAACTGGGGAAAAATCTGGGAAATCTGGGGGGAAAAGCCCTGGGAATGCTGGGAAAAATAAATCTGGGAATTCTGGGGAAAAAAAAACCTGGGAATGATGGGAATTCCAGGGGAAAAAACTGGGGGGAAATCTGGGGGAAGTAACTGGGAATGCTGGGGAAAAAAATGGGGAAAGAATTGGGAAAAAACCTGTGGAGAATCTGGGAAAAGCAGGGAATTTTGGGAAAAATCTGGGGGAAAAAAAATTGGGAAAAAACGGGGAATTCTGGGAAAAACCTGGGAAGAAAGTCTGGCAAAAAATCTGGGAATTCTGGGAAAATCCTGGGAAAAATCAGTTTGGGAAAAATCTGGGGAAAAATCCGGGGGAGAACCCTGGGAATGCTGGGAATGCTGGGAAAAATAAATCTGGGAATGGTGGGAATGCTGGGGAAAAAATGGGGAAAAAAAATCTGGGAAAAAAATCTGGAAATTCTGGGAGAAAAAAAAATGGGAATGCTGGGAATAAAAACCGGGAAAGCTGGGGAAAATGGAAAAAAACTCAGAAAAAATCTGGGAATTGTGGGAAAAACCTTGGAAAAATGGAAAAAACTGGGAAAAATCTGGGAATTCTGGGGAAAAAAACCCTGGGAAACTCTGGGATTTCTGGGGAAAATGTGGGAATTCTGGGAAAAAGATGGGGAAAAATTAATCTTGGGGAAAATCAGGAAAACCTGGGGAAAAAAATCCGGGAAAAAAAAACCCTGGGAATGCTGGGAAAAATAAATCTGGGAATGCTGGGAATTCTGGGAAAAAAAACACTGGGGAAAAATCTGGGAATTCTGGGGGGGAAAAATGGGAATGCTGGGAAAAAAATGGGGAAAAAACTCAGAAAAAAATCTGGGAATTCTGGGGAAAACCTGGGAGAGAATCTGGGGAAAAAAAATCTGGGAATTGTAGGAAAAAAATGGGAAAAATTCATCTTGGGGAAAATCTGGGAATTCTGGGAAGAAACGGGGGAAAATCCAGGGAAAATCTGGGAATTTTGGGGAAAAAAACCTGGGAAAAATCAATTTGGGAAAAACCTGGAGAAAAACTGGGAAAAATCTGGGGAAAAAAATCTGGGAATTGTGGTTAAAAAAACTGGGAAAAGATGGGAATGTTGGGAAAAAACCTGGAAAAAATCTGGGAAAAAATTTGGGAAAAATCCGGGAAAAATCTGGGGAAACATCTGGGGAAAAAGATCTGAGAATTCTGGGAAAAAAAACCTGGGAATTCTGGGAAAAACCTGGGAAAAAAATCTGGGAAAAAACCTGGGGAAGATCCGGGGAAAAATCTGGGGAAAAATACTGGGAATTCTGGAAAAAAAGCTGAGAAAAAATCTGGGAATTCTGGGGGAAAAAAACCTGGGGAAAATCACTTTGGGAAAAACTTGGAGAAAAACTGGGAAAAATCTGGGAAAAAAATCTGGGAATTGTGGTTTAAAAAACTGGGAAAAGATGGGAATGTTGGGAAAAAAACTGGGAATTCTGGGAAAAAAATCTGGGAAAAAATTTGGGGAAAACCCGGGAAAAATCTGGGAAAAATCTGGGAATTCTGGGGAAAAAAAAAAATAGGGAAAGCTGGGAATTCTGGGAAAAAAACCTGGGAATTATGGGAAAAAATCTGGGAAAAAATTTGGGGAAAATCTGGGAAAAATCCGGGAAAAATCTGGGAAAAATCTGGGAATTCTGGGAAAAAAAAAAAGTGGGAAAAATCTGGGGAAAAAAAATGGGAATTCTGGGAAAAAAAAAACCTGGGGAAAACTGGGAATTCTGAGAAAAACCTGAGAAAAAATCTGGGAATTTTGGGAAAAATACCTGGGAAAAAATCTGGGAAAAATCTGGGAATTCTGGGGAAAAAAAAGCTGGGGAAAACTGGGAATTCTGAGAAAAAACTGAGAAAAAATCTGGGAATTTTGGGGAAAAAACCTGGGAAAAATCTGGGAAAAAATTTGGGGAAAAACTGGGAAAAATCTGGGGAAAAAATCTGGGAATTCTGGGAAAAAACCGTGAGTATTCTGGGGAAAAAAATCTGGGAAAAAATCTGAGAAAAAATCCGGGGAAAATCTGAGAAAAACTGGGAATTCTGGGAAAAAAAACCTGGGAAAAAATCTGGGAAAAAAATTTGGGGAAAATCCGGGAAAAATCTGGGAATTCTGGGAAAAAAACCTGGGAAAAAATCTGGGAATTCTGGGAAAAAGCCTGGGAAAAATCTGGGAAAAAATTGGGGGGAAATCCGGGAAAAATCTGGGAAAAATCTGGGGGGAATTCTGGGAAAAAAAAAAAAAAAAACTGGGAAAAATTTGGGGAAAAAATCTGGGAAAAGCTGGGAATTCTGGGAAAAACCTGGGAATTTCCTCTTCCGGCCCAGATCCCGGGGCTGCAGCGCGAGCACATCCAGGACTGCGGGCACTGGACGCAGCTGGAGAGGTGGGAATTCCCGAATTCCCCAAATTCCCGCTCCCGAAATTCCCAAAATTCCGGGAAATTCCCAGGAAATCCCCGGGAATTCCGTGTCCCCGCAGGCCGGCGGAGGTGAACCGGATCCTGCTGGAGTGGCTGGCCAAGCTCCCCCCGGAGCCGCCTTTTCCCGGGAATTCCAAGCTTTGAGCCGGAATTTTGCCCTTGGGAATTTTTTTGGGGGGAGGGGGATGAAAAAATTCCTGGAGGATTTCCCAAAAATTTCCAAAAAAAAAATTTCTGGAAAAATCCTGAAAAAATTCCTGGTAAATTCTGGGAAAATTCGCAAAAAATTCCAAGAAAAATTGCAAAAGATTCCCCCCAAAAAAACCCCTGGAAAATTCAAAAAAAAAAAATCCTGAAAAGTTTCAGAAAAAATCCCAAAGAATTTTTTTAAAATCCCCGAAAGATTCCAAAAAATGCAAAAAAATTCCTGAAAAATTCCAAGAAAATTCCCAAAAGATTCCAAAAAAAAAAAAAAAAATCCCCCCAAATTCCTGAATAATTCCCAAAAGATTCCCCCCAAAAAATCCCCCCCAAAAATCCTGAAAAATTCCCAAGAAACTCCAGAAAAAATCAAAAAAAATTCCCCAAAACTTCCTGGAAAATTCAAAAAAAAATTTCTGAAAATTTTTCAAAAAATTCCCCAAAAATTAAAATAAAATCCCCCCAAAATCCCCAAAAGATTCCAAAAAATCCCAAAAAATTCCTGAAAAATTCCCAGAAAGTTCCCAAAAAATCAAAAAAAAAAAAATCCTGAAAAATTCCAAAAAAATTCCAAGAAAATTCGCAAAAGATTCCCAAAAAAAAAAAAACCCTGGAAAATTCAAAAAAAAAAAATCCTGAAAAGTTTAAAAAAAAATCCCAAAGAATTTTTTTAAAAATCCCCAAAAGATTCTAAAAACTCCAAAAAAAAATCCTGAAAAATTCCAAGAAAATTCCCAAAAGATTTCCAAAAAAATCGTGAAAAATTTAAAAAAAAAAATTCCTGAAAAAATTCAAAAAAAATCCCCCAAAAATTCAAAAAAAATCCCGAAAAAATCCCCAAAAGATTCCCCCCAAAAAATCCCAAAAAATTCCTGAAAAATTCCCAAAAGATTCCCCAAAAAATCCCCAAAAGATTCCCCCCAAAAAAATACCCCCAAAAAATCCTGAAAAATTCCCAGGAAACTCCAGAAAAATCCCAAAAAAAATCCGCAAAAATTCCAAAAAAAATCCGCAAAAATTCCTTGAAAATTCCTGGAAAATTCAAAAAAATTCCCGAAAAATTCCTGGAAAATTCCAAAAAAAATTTCTGAAAAATTTTCAAAAAATTCCCAAAAAATTAAAATAAAATCCCCCCCAAAATCCCCAAAAGATTCCAAAAAATCCAAAAAAAAATTCCTGAAAAATTCCCAGAAAGTTCCCAAAAAAAAAAAAATCCTGAAAAATTCCCAAAAGATTCCTGAAAAATTCCCCCAAAAAATTCCCAAAAAAATCCTGAAGAATTCTCAGAAAATTAAAAAAAAAAATCCCCAAAAATTTGTGAAGAATTCCCAAAAGATTCCCAGAAAAACCCCTAAAAGATCCCCCCCAAAAAATCCCCAAAATTCCTGAAAATTTCCCCCCAAAATCCCCAAAAATTCCCCAAAAATTCCCTAAAAAATCCCATAAAATTCCAGGATTTTTTTATTTTTTCCCTGGATTTTTTTTTTGAGGTTGGATCCCTGGAGAACCCAGGACGTTTTCGTGGGTTAATTAAGGATCGATTTGTAATTAACAAAGAATAATTAACAGTTAGTGGTTTGCAATTATTATAATTAAGAAGCAATAATAATTAATGCGCGCCGATCCAGTATTTTAATTGTTAATAATAATAATTTTTATCACTTGTAACAATAATCAGCTAACAATTAAATCATTAATAATAACGATTGATCATTTGTCAATTTAGCAATTGCCTGTCCGTCGCTGATAATTAACAACCGGTGATTAGTTATTAGCAATTCATTTTGTTGCTGGAAAAATGAAATAAAATCTGGGATTTTCCCAGCAGTTCCTTGCTCCTGGAAATCTTTGGGTCTGGGAATGGGGAATTGGGAACTGGGAACTGGGAATTGGGAACTGGGAACTGGGATTAGGGAATGGGGGCTGGGATCTGGGATCAGGATTGGGAAGTGGGAATGTGGGATCAGGGAATTGGGATCGGGATCTGGGATTTGGGATTTTGGGACTGGGAACGTGGAATTGGGATCAGGGAACTGGGACTGGGAACTGGGATTGGGAACTGGGATTGGGAATGTGGAACTGGGCTCAGGGAGTGAGGTCAGGGATCTGGGATTTGGGATTTTGGGATTTGGGAACTGGGAATTTGGATCAGGACTGGGAATTGGGATTGGGGTCTGGGATCAGGACTGGGAACTGGGAATTGGGAACTGGGAATGGGAATAGGAATGTGGGATCAGGATGAGGGAATTGGGAATTGGCATCAGGATTGGGAATGTGGAACCGGGATCAGGGAATGTGGGATTGGGGTCTGGGATCAGGATTGGGAACTGAGAATGGGATTGGGAATGTGGAATGTGGGATCAGGGAGCGGGGTCTGGGATTTGGGATTTTGGGATCTGGGATCAGGACTGGGAGTTGGGATTGGGGTCAGGGATTGGGAACTGGGAACTAGAAATTGGGATTGGGAATTGGGATCTGGGATCAGGATTGGGAATTGGGAATGTGGGATTGGGAATTGGGAACTGGGATCAAGGAACGGGGTCTGGGATTTGGGATTTTGGGATCTGGGAACGGGGAACTGGGAATGTGGGATCAGGCCTGGGAACTGGGATTTGGGGTCAGGATCAGGGAACGTGGGATTGGGGTCTGGGATCAGGATTGGGAACTGGGCACGGGGGCTGGGATCTGGGATCAGGCCTGGGAACTGGGAATGTGGGATCAGGAACTGGGAATGGGGAATTGGGATCGGGACTGGGAGTTGGGATTGGGGTCTGGGATCAGGATTGGGAACTGGGAACTGGGATTGGGAATATGGAACTGAGATTAGGGAATGGGGGCTGGGATCTGGGATCAGGATTGGGAATTGGGAATGTGAGATCAGGGAATTGGGATTGGGATCTGGGATTTGGGATTTTGGGATCTGGGAACGTGGAATTGGGATCAGGGAACTGGGACTGGGATCTGGGATTGGGAACTGGGATTGTGGGATCAGGAACTGGGAATGGGGAATTGGGATCTGGACTGGGAGTTGGGATTGGGGTCTGGGATCAGGATTGGGAACTGGGATCTGGGATTTTGGGATTGGGAATGTGGGATCAGGGAATGGGGGCAGGGATCTGGGATTTGGGATTTTGGGATCTGGGATCAGAACTGGGAGTTGGGATTGGGGTCTGGATCGGGATTGGGGATTGGGAATTGGGAATTGGGAATTGGGGCTGGGATCTGGAATTTGGGATTTTGGGATCTGGGAATGGGGAATTGGGATCTGGGATCAAGACTGGGAATTGGGATTGGGATTGGGAACTGGGAATTGGGAATTAGGAATTGGGAACAGGATCTGGGGTCTGGGAACAGGATTGGGAATTGGGAACTGGGGTCATGACTGGGATCAGGGAACTGGGAATTGGCATCAGGATTGGGAACTGGGAATTGGGATTGGGAATGTGGAACCGGGATCAGGGATCGGGGTCTGGGATCTGGGATTTTGGGATCTGGGAATGGGGAATTGGGATCGGGACTGGGAATTGGGATTGGGGTCTGGGATCAGGATTGGGAACTGGGAACTGGGATTGGGAATACGGAACTGGGATTTGGGAATGGGGGCTGGGATCTGGGATCAGGATTGGGAGTTGAGAATTGGGAATTGGGAATTGGGAATGTGGAACCGGGATCAGGGAACGGGGGCTGGGATCTGGGAATTGGGATTTTGGGATCTGGGATCAGGACTGGGAGTTGGGATTGGGGTCAGGGATTGGGAACTGGGAACTGGGAATTGGGAATGGGGAATGGGGGCTGGGATCAGGATTGGGAATTGGGAATGTGGGATTGGGAATTGGGAACTGGGATCAAGGAACGGGGTCTGGGATTTGGGATTTTGGGATCTGGGAACGGGGAACTGGGAATGTGGGATCAGGCCTGGGAACTGGGATTTGGGGTCAGGATCAGGGAATGTGGGATTGGGGTCTGGGATCAGGATTGGGAACTGGGCACGGGGGCTGGGATCGGGGATCAGGCCTGGGAACTGGGAATGTGGGATCAGGAACTGGGAATGGGGAATTGGGATCGGGACTGGGAGTTGGGATTGGGGTCTGGGATCAGGATTGGGAACTGGGAACTGGGATTGGGAATATGGAACTGAGATTAGGGAATGGGGGCTGGGATCTGGGATCAGGATTGGGAATTGGGAATGTGAGATCAGGGAATTGGGATTGGGATCTGGGATTTGGGATTTTGGGATCTGGGAACGTGGAATTGGGATCAGGGAACTGGGACTGGGATCTGGGATTGGGAACTGGGATTGTGGGATCAGGAACTGGGAATGGGGAATTGGGATCTGGACTGGGAGTTGGGATTGGGGTCTGGGATCAGGATTGGGAACTGGGATCTGGGATTTTGGGATTGGGAATGTGGGATCAGGGAATGGGGGCAGGGATCTGGGATTTGGGATTTTGGGATCTGGGATCAGAACTGGGAGTTGGGATTGGGGTCTGGATCGGGATTGGGGATTGGGAATTGGGAATTGGGAATGGGGGCTGGGATCTGGAATTTGGGATTTTGGGATCTGGGAATGGGGAATTGGGATCTGGGATCAAGACTGGGAATTGGGATTGGGATTGGGAACTGGGAATTGGGAATTAGGAATTGGGAACAGGATCTGGGGTCTGGGAACAGGATTGGGAATTGGGAACTGGGGTCATGACTGGGATCAGGGAACTGGGAATTGGCATCAGGATTGGGAACTGGGAATTGGGATTGGGAATGTGGAACCGGGATCAGGGATCGGGGTCTGGGATCTGGGATTTTGGGATCTGGGAATGGGGAATTGGGATCGGGACTGGGAATTGGGATTGGGGTCTGGGATCAGGATTGGGAACTGGGAACTGGGATTGGGAATACGGAACTGGGATTTGGGAATGGGGGCTGGGATCTGGGATCAGGATTGGGAGTTGAGAATTGGGAATTGGGAATTGGGAATGTGGAACCGGGATCAGGGAACGGGGGCTGGGATCTGGGATTTGGGATTTTGGGATCTGGGATCAGGACTGGGAGTTGGGATTGGGGTCAGGGATTGGGAACTGGGAACTGGGAATTGGGAATGGGGAATGGGGGCTGGGATCAGGATTGGGAATTGGGAATGTGGGATTGGGAATTGGGAACTGGGATCAAGGAACGGGGTCTGGGATTTGGGATTTTGGGATCTGGGAACGGGGAACTGGGAATGTGGGATCAGGCCTGGGAACTGGGATTTGGGGTCAGGATCAGGGAATGTGGGATTGGGGTCTGGGATCAGGATTGGGAACTGGGCACGGGGGCTGGGATCGGGGATCAGGCCTGGGAACTGGGAATGTGGGATCAGGAACTGGGAATGGGGAATTGGGATCGGGACTGGGAGTTGGGATTGGGGTCTGGGATCAGGATTGGGAACTGGGAACTGGGATTGGGAATATGGAACTGAGATTAGGGAATGGGGGCTGGGATCTGGGATCAGGATTGGGAATTGGGAATGTGAGATCAGGGAATTGGGATTGGGATCTGGGATTTGGGATTTTGGGATCTGGGAACGTGGAATTGGGATCAGGGAACTGGGACTGGGATCTGGGATTGGGAACTGGGATTGTGGGATCAGGAACTGGGAATGGGGAATTGGGATCTGGACTGGGAGTTGGGATTGGGGTCTGGGATCAGGATTGGGAACTGGGATCTGGGATTTTGGGATTGGGAATGTGGGATCAGGGAATGGGGGCAGGGATCTGGGATTTGGGATTTTGGGATCTGGGATCAGAACTGGGAGTTGGGATTGGGGTCTGGATCGGGATTGGGGATTGGGAATTGGGAATTGGGAATGGGGGCTGGGATCTGGAATTTGGGATTTTGGGATCTGGGAATGGGGAATTGGGATCGGGACTGGGAATTGGGATTGGGGTCTGGGATCAGGATTGGGAACTGGGAACTGGGATTGGGAATATGGAACTGAGATTAGGGAATGGGGGCTGGGATCTGGGATCAGGATTGGGAATTGGGAATGTGGGATCAGGGAATTGGGATTGGGATCTGGGATTTGGGATTTTGGGACTGGGAACGTGGAATTGGGATCAGGGAACTGGGACTGGGATCTGGGATTGGGAACTGGGATTGGGAATGTGGAACTGGGATCAGGGAGTGGGGTCAGGGATCTGGGATTTGGGATTTTGGGATTTCGAAACTGGGAATTTGGATCAGGACTGGGAATTGGGATTGGGGTCTGGGATCAGGATTGGGAACTGGGAATTGGGAACTGGGAATGGGAATTGGGAATGTGGGATCAGGATGAGGGAATTGGGAATTGGCATCAGGATTGGGAATGTGGAACCGGGATCAGGGAATGTGGGATTGGGGTCTGGGATCAGGACTGGGAATTGGGAATGGGATCTGGGGTCAGGATTGGGAATAGGGAATTGGGAACTGGGAATTGGGAATGGGAATTGGGAATTGGCATCAGGATTGGGAACTGGGAACTGGGAATGTGGAACCGGGATCAGGGATCGTGGGCTGGAGTCTGGGATCAGGACTGGGAATTGGGAATGTGGAACTGGGAATTGGGATTGGGAATGTGGAACCGGGATCAGGGAATGTGGGATTGGGGTCTGGGATCAGGATTGGGAACTGAGAATGGGATTGGGAATGTGGAATGTGGGATCAGGGAGCGGGGGCTGGGATTTGGGATTTTGGGATCTGGGATCAGGACTGGGAGTTGGGATTGGGGTCAGGGATTGGGAACTGGGAATTGGGAATGGGGGCTGGGATCAGGATTGGGAACTGGGAACTGGGATTAGGGAATGGGGGCTGGGATCTGGGATCAGGATTGGGAGTTGGGAATGTGGAACCGGGATCAGGGAACGGGGGCTGGGATCTGGGAATTGGGATTTTGGGATCTGGGATCAGGACTGGGAGTTGGGATTGGGGTCAGGGATTGGGAACTGGGAACTGGGAATTGGGAATGGGGAATGGGGGCTGGGATCAGGATTGGGAATTGGGAATGTGGGATTGGGAATTGGGAACTGGGATCAAGGAACGGGGTCTGGGATTTGGGATTTTGGGATCTGGGAACGGGGAATTGGGAATGTGGGATCAGGCCTGGGAACTGGGATTTGGGGTCAGGATCAGGGAATGTGGGATTGGGATCTGGGATTAGGATTGGGAACTGGGAATGTGGGATTGGGAATTGGAAACTGGGATCAGGGAAGGGGGGCTGGGATCTGGGATTTGGGATTTTGGGATCTGGGAACGGGGAATTGGGAATGGGGGATCAGGATCAGGGAATTGGGAATGTGGAACCGGGATCAGGGAACGGGGGCTGGGATCTGGGATTTGGGATTTTGGGATCTGGGAATGGGGAACTGGGATCAGGAGTGGGAACTGGGATTGGGGTCTGGGATCAGGATTGGGAACTGGGAACTGGGAACTGGGAATTGGGAATGTGGGATCAGGATCAGGGATCGGGGGCTGGGATCTGGGATTTGGGATTTTGGGGTCTGGGATTGGGAATTGGGAATTGGGAACAAGGGCTGGGGTCTGGGATCAGGATTGGGGTCTGGGATTTGGGATTTTGGGATCTGGGATCTGGACTGGGAGTTGGGATTGGGATCTGGGACCAGGATTGGGAATTGGGATCTGGGATTTTGGGAATGTGGGATCAGGGCTGGGGGGCCGGGACCCACCGGCGCCTCCGGGGAATCCCAGGGAAGCGAACCCGGGAATGGAAGCCCCGGGAGCCGCAGGAGGAGCCGGCAATTCCCAGCCCCAGGAAATTCCCGAGGTTTTTCTTTCCTCGAGGGAAAGGGAAAAAAATTTGGGAATTTCTCCCCCCCCCCGGGGAATATTTGGGGCAAATTCCCAGAAATTTGGGGATTCCGGCCCCTCCCCCGCCCTGGCAATGAACAATCCCAAGGAATTTTTGGGGGAGGGATCGATCCCGACCTTTGGAGCCGAAGGAATCCCAGGAATGTCGGGAGCTGAATCCCGGGATTTGCGGGAAGGGCCGGAGGTCAAAAAAAAAAAAAAAAAAAAAATCCCAAAAAACCCCAAACCTCGGGAATGAAAAAAAACCCCAAAAAATGGGAAAAAAAACCCCAAAAACCCTTTGGAATTCTCGGATTTCTCCAAAGGGGAGAAAATTCCTGGGATTTGGGGTTTCAAGGGTCGTTCCCAGCTCCCATTCCCTGGGGAAATTTTGGGATAGGGGAGCCCAGGAGTTGGGAATTCCCGGCCCCAACCCCCAAAATCTTTGGGAATTTTTTTCTCCTTTTTTTTATTCCTTTTTCCACGAATTCCCAGCCAGAATTCCCAAAATCTTCGGGATTTTTTCCCCTTTTTTCCCCTTTTCCCAGGAATTCTCTGCCCCAATTCCCAAAATTCTTTGGGGTTTTTTTTCCCCTTTTTTTTCTCTTTTTTTTTCCAGGAATTCCCAGGAATTCTCTGCCTGAGCCCCGCCTGGTGCTCCCCAAATCCCAAAATCTTTGGAATTTTTCCCTTTTTTCCCTTTTTTTTTTACCCCAAAACCTTTGGGATTTTCCCCTTTTTTTCCCCCCTTTCCCAGGATTTCTCTGCCCCAATTCCCAAAGGAATTTTCTTTTTCTTTTTTCTTTTCCTTTTTTCTTTTTCTTTTTCTTTTTCTTTTTCTTTTTCTTTTTCTTTTTCTTTTTCTTTTTCTTTTTCTTTTTCTTTTTCTTTTTCTTTTTCTTTTTTCTTTTTCTTTTTCTTTTTCCTTTTTATTTTTATTTTTATTTTTATTTTTATTTTTATTTTTATTTTTATTTAATTTTTTTCTTTTTCCTTTTTCTTTTTCTTTTTCTTTTTCTTTTTCTTTTTCTTTTTCCTTTTCCTTTTCCTTTTCTTTTTTCTTTTTTCTTTTTCTTTTCCTTTTCCTTTTCCTTTTCCTTTTCCTTTTTCTTTCCCAGGAATTTCAAGTCACAATTCCCCAAATCTTTGGAATTTTTCCCTTTTTTTCTCATTTTCTCCTGAAATTCTCTGCTCAAATCCCCAAAATATTCGGGATTTTTTTTCCCCTTTTTCCCAGGAATCCCCACCCCAAATCCCCAAACTCTTTGGAATTTTTCCCGGGTTTTTTCCCCCTTTTCCCAGGAATTCCCGGCCCGAACCCCAAAACCTTCGGGAATTTTTCTTTTTTTTTTCTTTTTTTTTCATTTTTTTTCCATGAATTCCCTGCCAAAATCCCCCAAATTTTTTGGAATTTTTTGCCTTTTTTTCCATAAATGTTCCACGAATTCCCGGCCCCAACCCCAAAATCTTTGGGATTTTTTTCCCTATTTTCTCATTTTCCCCAGGAATTCTCTGCTCAAATCCCCAAAAATATTCACTTTTTTTTTTTTCCCATTTTCCCCCTTTTCTCAGGAGATCGGGCTGGGAATTCCCAAAAATCTTTGGGATTTTTTCCCTTTTTTCTCATTTTTTTTCCATGATTTCCCATTATGAACGCCCGAGAACTCCGGAATTTTTTCCCTTTTTTTTGTCGTTTTTGCCAGAATTTTCCCAGATTCCCAGTCCGAACCCCAAAATCTCGGGAATTTTTCACTCTTTTCTCATTTTTCCCGGGAATTTCCCAGGATTTCTCTGCCTGAATCCCCAAAATCTCGGGAATTTTCCACCTTTTTTTTCCTTTTTTTTTTTTCTCATTTTTCCAGGAATCCCCAGCCCGAACCCCAAAATCTTCGGGATTTTTTTCCCTTTTTCTCCTTTTTTTCCCTGGAATTCCCAAAATCTTCGGGATTTTTTTCCCTTTTTTTCTCCTTTTTTTTCCTGGAATTCCCAGCCACAATTCCCAAAATCTTCGGGATTTTTTTCCCATTTTTTCTCCTTTTTTTCCCTGGAATTCCCAAAATCTTCGGGATTTTTTTCCCATTTTTTCTCCTTTTTTTTTCCTGGAATTCCCAAAATCTTCGGGATTTTTTTCCCATTTTTTCTCCTTTTTTTTTCCCGGAATTCCCAAAACCTTTGGGATTTTTTCCCATTTTTTCTCCTTTTTTTTCCCGGAATTCCCAAAACCTTCGGGATTTTTTTCCCATTTTTTCTCCTTTTTTTTTCCTGGAATTTCCCAGCCTGAATTCCCAAAATCTTCGGGATTTTTTTCCCATTTTTTCTCCTTTTTTTTCCTGGAATTCCCAAAATCTTCGGGATTTTTTTCCCATTTTTTCTCCTTTTTTTCCCCGGAATTCCCAAAATCTTTGGGATTTTTTTCCCATTTTTTCTCCTTTTTTCCCCTGGAATTCCCAGCCACAATTCCCAAAATCTTCGGGATTTTTTCCCATTTTTTCTCCTTTTTTTTTTCCTGGAATTCCCAAAACCTTCAGGATTTTTTCCCCATTTTTTCTCCTTTTTTTCCCTGGAATTCCCAAAATCTTCGGGATTTTTTTCCCATTTTTTCTCCTTTTTTTTTCCCGGAATTCCCAAAACCTTCGGGATTTTTTTCCCATTTTTTCTCCTTTTTTTTCCCTGGAATTCCCAAAACCTTCGGGATTTTTTCCCCATTTTTTCTCCTTTTTTTCCCTGGAATTCCCAACCAGAATTCCCAAAACCTTCGGAATTTTTTTCCCATTTTTTCTCCTTTTTTTCCCGGAATTCCCAAAACCTTCGTGATTTTTTTCCCATTTTTTCTCCTTTTTTTTCCTGGAATTCCCAAAACCTTCGGGATTTTTTTCCCATTTTTTCTCCTTTTTTTTTTTTCCCGGAATTCCCAAAATCTTTGGGATTTTTTTCCCCATTTTTTCTCCTTTTTTTCCCTGGAATTTCCCAGCCTGAATTCCCAAAATCTTCGGGATTTTTTCCCCATTTTTTCTCCTTTTTTTCCCTGGAATTCCCAACCAGAATTCCCAAAATATTCGGGATTTTTTTCCCATTTTTTCTCCTTTTTTTTTCCTGGAATTCCCAAAACCTTCGGGATTTTTTTCCCATTTTTTCTCCTTTTTTTCCCTGGAATTTCCCAGCCTGAATTCCCAAAATCTTCGGGATTTTTTCCCCATTTTTTCTCCTTTTTTTCCCTGGAATTCCCAACCAGAATTCCCAAAATATTCGGGATTTTTTTCCCATTTTTTCTCCTTTTTTTCCCTGGAATTCCCAAAATCTTCGGGATTTTTTTCCCATTTTTTCTCCTTTTTTTTTCCCGGAATTCCCAAAACCTTCGGGATTTTTTTCCCATTTTTTCTCCTTTTTTTTCCCTGGAATTCCCAAAACCTTCGGGATTTTTTCCCCATTTTTTCTCCTTTTTTTCCCTGGAATTCCCAACCAGAATTCCCAAAACCTTCGGAATTTTTTTCCCATTTTTTCTCCTTTTTTTCCCGGAATTCCCAAAACCTTCGTGATTTTTTTCCCATTTTTTCTCCTTTTTTTTTCCTGGAATTCCCAAAACCTTCGGGATTTTTTTCCCATTTTTTCTCCTTTTTTTTTTTTCCCGGAATTCCCAAAATCTTTGGGATTTTTTTCCCCATTTTTTCTCCTTTTTTTCCCTGGAATTTCCCAGCCTGAATTCCCAAAATCTTCGGGATTTTTTCCCCATTTTTTCTCCTTTTTTTCCCTGGAATTCCCAACCAGAATTCCCAAAATATTCGGGATTTTTTTCCCATTTTTTCTCCTTTTTTTTTCCTGGAATTCCCAAAACCTTCGGGATTTTTTCCCATTTTTTCTCCTTTTTTTTTCCTGGAATTCCCAAAACCTTCGGGATTTTTTTCCCCTTTTCCCTTTTTTCCAGCCCTGCCCCTCCCCTCCCCCCCACCCCGGGAATGGCGCAATTCCCGCGGGAAGGGCTCGGCCCCCCCCGGGCGCGGCGGGAATTCCCAGAAATCCCAAATTCCCGGGCCCAGCGATCCCAAATTCCCGCCGGGAGCGGCAGCCATGGTGAGGGAATCCAGCCGGAATTCTTTCCCCTTTTCCCCGGGAATTTTCTGCCCCAAATCCCAAAATCTCTTGGATTTTCCTTCCTTTTTTCTCATTTTTTTTTCCAGGGTTTTCCCAGGAATTCCCACCCCGAACACCCAAAATCTCGGGAATTTTTCCCATTTTTTTTCCAGAAATTTCCCTGAAATTCCCAGCCCGAATCCCCAAAATCTTTGGGATTTTTTTCCCTTTTTTCCTGATTTTTTCCCAGGATTTTTTTCCCAAGAATTCTCTTCCCAAACCCCCAGATTTTTTGGGATTTTTCCCTTTTTTTTTTCTCTCATTTTTTCCCCAGGAATTTCCAGCCCGAATTCCCAAAATCTTTGGGATTTTTTTTTCCCATTTTTTTCGCATTTTTCCATAAATTTCCCAGGAATTCCCACCCCAAATCCCCAAAATCTTTGGGATTTTTCCCTTTTTTTCCCACTTTCCCCAGGAATTCCCACCCCAAACACCCAAAATCTCGGGAATTTTTCCCCATTTTTTTCCAGAAATTTCCCTGAAATTCCCAGCCCGAATCCCCAAAATCTTTGGGATTTTTTTTCCCCTTTTTTCCTGATTTTTTTCCCAGGATTTTTCCCAAGAATTCTCTTCCCAAACCCCCAGAATTTTGGGATTTTTCCCTTTTTTTCTCCTTTTTTTTTTTTTTTCCCCCCAGGAATTCTGTGCCCGAAACCCCAAAATCTCAGGATTTTCCCCCTTTTTTTCCCCGTTGTTCCCAGAATTTCCCAGGAATTCCCTGCCTCAAATCCCAAAATCTCTGGGATTTTTCCCCTTTTTTTCTCATTTTTTTCCAGGGTTTTCCCAGGAATTCCCAGCCCCAAATCCCCCAAAATCTTTGGGATTTTTTTCCCCCTTTTTTCCTCCTTTTCCCCAGGAATTCCCAACCAGAATTTCTAAAAAAATTTCGGGATTTTTTTCCCTTTTTTTTCTCCTTTTCCTAGGAATTCCCAGCCCCAATCCCCAAAATCTCGGGAATTTTCCCCCTTTTTCCCCCCTTTTTCTCGGGAATTTCCCAGGAATTCTCTGCCCCAATTCCCAAAATCTCGGGAATTTCCCCCCCCCCCCTTTTTTTTTTTTTTTCTCTCTCATTTTTTCCATAAATTTCCCAGGAATTCCCAGCCTAAACCCTAAAAATCTCCGGGATTTCCCCCTCTTTTTTCTCATTTTTTTCCAGGGTTTTTCCAGGAATTCCCAGCCCCAAATCCCCAAAATCTTTGGGATTTTTTTCCCCCTTTTTTTCCCCCCCTTTTTCTCCCCTTTTCCAGGAATTCTCTGCCCCAATTCCCGAAATTTTGGGGATTTTCCCCCTTTTTTTCTCGTTTTTTTTTTCCCAGGAATTTCCCAGGAATTCCCTGCCAAAATCCCCAAAACCTTCAGGATTTTTTCCTTTTTTTCTTCATTTTTTTTTTCCCCACAAATTTCTCAGGAATTCTCAGCCAGAACCCCCAAAACCTCGGGATTTTTCCCATTTTTTCCCCCCCTTTTCCCAGGAATTCCCAGCCTGAATTCCCAAAATCTTTGGGATTTTCCCTTTTCCCCCCCCACCCCTTTCCCCCCCTTTTCCCAGGAATTCCCTGCCCCAAAATCCCAAAATTTCTGGGATTTTCCCCTTTTTTTTTTCTCCTTTTCCCACGAATTCCCAGCCTGAACCCCAAAAATCTCTGGAATTTTTTCCCGGTTTTCTCTTTTTTTTCTGGAATTCTCTCTGCCTGAACCCCCAAAATTTGGGATTTTTTTCCTTTTTTTCTCGTTTTCCCCAGGAATTTCCCAAGAATTCCCACCCTGAAACCCCAAATCTTTCGGGATTTTCCCCCCTTTTTTCCCCTTTTCTCAGGATTTCCCTGCCCGAAATCCCAAAAATTTGGGGTTTTTTTTTCCCCTTTTTCCCCTTTTTTCTCATTTTTCCTGGTATTTCCCAGGAATTCCCAGCCCGAACCCCCAAAATCTTTGGGATTTTTCCCTTTTTTTTATTTTTTTTTCTGAGGGATTTCCCCCAATACCCCAAGGTTTGAAAATTCCCAAATTTCGGGGAATTTGGGGGATTTGGGGGGATTTTTTTCCCCAGATTTTTCTTGGATTTGGGAGATTTTTGGGATTTTTTTTTTCCCCGATTTTTCTCGGATTTGGGAGATTTTGGGGATTTTTTTCCCCTGGATTTGGGGTTTTTGGTTTATTTTTCTGGGATTTTTCTTGGATTTGGGATTTTTTGGGATTTTCCTCTCGAATTTTTCACGGATTTGGGATTTTTTTTGGGGGGTTTTATTCCCGGATTTTTCTGGGATTTGGGATTTTTGGAGGTTTTTTTATTCCTGGATTTTTCACGGATTTGGGATTTTTTTGGGATATTTTCCCGTGGATTTGGGGTTTTTTTGGGATTTTCTTCCCGGATTTTTCGCGGATTCGGGAAGGAGCCGCCCCTCCCCCCTCCCTCCTGGCTCCCGAGGTTTTCCGGGAATTCCTTTGGAATTTCTGCCCCAGGGGGGAGGGGGAGGGGAGGGGGGGAGGGGTCGGTCCTGGGGTTTGGGATCGGCGGGAATTTGGGATTTGGGGGATTTGGGATTGGGGGATTTGGGATTTGGGAATTTGGGAAGGATTTGGGGATTTGGGGAAGGAAATTTTGGGGGATTGGGAAAAATTCTTTGGGGATTTGGGGATTTGGGGATTTGGGGATTTTGGATTTGGATTTGGGGATTTGGGATTTGGGGATTTGGGATTTGGGGGTTTTGGGGATTTGGGATTTGGGGATTGGGATTTGGGGATTTGGGGATTTGGGATTTGGGGATTTGGGATTTGGGGATTTGGGGATTTGGGAATTTGGGGATTTGGGAATTTGGGAAGGATTTGGGGATTTGGGGAAGGAAATTTTGGGGGATTGGGAAAAATTCTTTGGGGATTTGGGGATTTGGGATTTGGGATTGGGGGATTTTGGGATTTGGGATTTGGGGATTGGGGGGTTTGGGATTTTGGGATTTGGGATTGGGGGATTTGGGGATTTGGGAAGGGAAGGATTTGGGGAATTGGGGAAGGAGATTTTGGGGGGATTGGGAAAAAAATCTTTGGGGTTTTGAGGATTTGGGATTTGGGGTTTGGGGTTTGGGGGATTTGGGATTTGGGAAGGAAATTTTTTGGGAATCTGGGCATTTGGGATTTGGAAATTTGGGGGGATGGGGAAAGAAATGCTTGGGGGATTTGGGGATTTGGGAACTGGAGAAGGGAAATTTTGGGTGGATTTGGGAATTTGGGAAGGAAATTTTGGGGGAATTTGGGGAAAAAGTGAGAAGGGAATTGGGGAATTTGGGAATCCGGGCAGGAAAATCGGGAAGGGAATGATTTGGGAATTTGGGAATTTGGGAAGAGAATTAATGGGAGAGTGGGGAAGAAATTGGGGATTTTGGATTTTGGGAAGGAAATTATTTGGGAATTTGAGGATTGGGGAATTTGGGCAGGGAATCCTTGGGGGATTTGGGGATTTAGGGAGGGAATTTTTGGGGGGGATTTGGGGATTTGGGAAGGAAAATATTGGAGAATTTGGGAAAAATGGGAAAAAAATTGGGAAGGAAATTATTTGGGACTTGGGAATTTGGGGATTTGGAATCTGGGAAGGGAAATTGGGAAGGAAAATTTGGGATTTGGGGGATTTGGGATTTGGGGATCTGGGAAGGGAAATTATTTGGGAATTTGGCCAGGGAATTGTTGGGGAATTGGGAAATTTGGGAATTTGGAATTTGGGAAGGAAATTATTGGGGGATTTGGGAGGGAAAGTTTTTGGGAATCTGGGAATTCGAGGATTTGGAAGGGAAGGATTTGGGGGATTGGGAAAAATTCTTTGGGGATTTGGGGATTTGGGAAGGGAATTATTTGGGAATTTGAGGATTTGGGGAATCTGGGCAGGGAATCCTTGGGGAATTTGGGGATTTAGGGGGGAAATTTTGGGGCGATTTGGGAATTTGGGAAGGAAAATTTGGGAACTTGGGATTTTGGGGATTTGGGAATCTGGGAAGGGAATGATTTGGGAATTTGGGGGGTCTGGGAAGGAAATTTTGGGGGGATTTGGGAATTTGGGGATTTGGGAAGGAAATTTTTTTGGGAATCTGGGAATTGAGGATTTGGGATTTGGGAAGGATTTGGGGAATTTGGGAAGAAAATTCTGGGGGGATTGGAAAAAATCTTTGGGGATTTGGGGTTTGGGGGTTTGGGGGATTTGGGAAGGAAAGTTTTTGGGAATCTGGGAATTTGGGATTTGGAAATTTTGGGGGGATGGGGAAAAAATCTTTGGGAATTTGGGGGTTTGGGGATTTGGGAAGGGAATTAATTGGGAACTTGGGAATTTGGGGATTTGGGAATCCGGGAAGGGAAATTGGGAAGGGAATGATTTGGGAATTTGGGGGTCTGGGAAGGAAATTTTGGGGGATTTGGGACTTTGGGGATTTGGGAAGGAATTTTTTTTTGGGAATCTGGGAATTTGAGGATTTGGGAGGAAGGATTTGGGGAATTGGGGAATTTGGGAAGGAAATTTTGGGGGGATTGGGAAAAAATCTTTGGGGATTTGGGATTTGGGGTTTGGGGGGTTTGGGAAGGAAATTTTTTGGGAATCTGGGAATTTGGGATTGGAAATTTTGGGGGGATGGGGAAAAAATCTTGGGAATTTGGGGGTTTGGGGGATTGAGGATTTGGGAAGGGAATTATTTGGGAATTTGAGGATTGGGGAATTTGGGCAGGGAATCCTTGGGGAATTTGGGAAGGAATTTTTTTGGGGGGGAATTTGGAAATCTGGGAGGGGAATTTGGGAATGGAAGGATTTGGGCATTTGGGGAACTTGGAAATTCGGGAAGGAAATTCTTTGGGAGTTTGGAGGATTGAGGAATTTGGGAATCGGGGAACTCGGGAAGGGAAATCGGGAAGGAAATGACTTGGGCAGGAGAATATTTGGGAATTTGGGAAGGAATTGTTTTGGGGAATTTGGGAATTTTTGGGGGTATTTTTGGGGAATTTTGGAGTTTGAAAAGAGAATTTGGGAATTTGGGAAAGACTCAGGGATTTGGGAAGGGGGGGATTTGGGATTTGGGGAATTGGGAAGGGAATGACTTGGGAAGGAAAATATTTGGGAATTTGGGGGTTTGGGGAATTTTGGGGGGAATTTTTGGGATTTTTTTTCGGGAATTTGGGAATTTGGGCCGGGAGCTTGGCAAGGGGAAGTCGGGAAGGGAATGATTCAGGAATTGGGGAAGGAATTATTTTGGGGAATTTGGGGAATTCGGGGCAGGATTTGGGAGAATTTTTGGGGGGAATGTTTTGGGATTTTTTTTTTTTTTTGGGGGGATTTGGGAAATTCCGGCTCCCACGGAACGTTCCGGACCCCCTCGGGATCCTCAGGCTCCACCCCCTCGGCATTCCCACGGAATTTTCCCCGCTTTTCCCAGCGCCCCAAGCTGCGGAACCCCAAATCCTGGGAATTTTTGGGGATCTGAACCCCCAGGAGCCGGGAATTCCCAACCCGAATTCCCCCCAAAATCTCGGAATTTTTTCCACTTTTTCCCTTTTTCCATGAATTCCCAGCTAGAATTCCCAAAAATCTTGGGAATTTTTCCTTTTTTTTTCCTCTTTTTCCCAGGAATTCCCGACCTGAAACTCCAAAATCTCTGGGATTTTTCCCCTTTTTTCCCCTTTTTTCCCACTTTTCCCAGGAATTCTCTCCCTGACCCCCAAAACCTTTGGGATTTTTCCCATTTTTTTCTGTTTTTTTCTCTTTTTTTTTTTTTCTGGAATTTCCCAGGAATTCCCAACCTGAACCCCCCAAAGTCTCTGGAATTTTTCCCCCTTTTTTCCTGGGAATTCCCAGCCAGAATTCCTGAAATCTCTGGATTTTTTTCCCTTTTTCCCACTTTTCCCAGGAATTCCCAAGCTAAACTCCAAAAATCTTTGGATTTTTTTCCCTTTTTTTTTCCCCTTTTCCCACTTTTTTTCCAGGATTTCCCAACCCGAACCCCCAAAATCTCTGGGATTTTCCCTTTTTCCCCCCCTTTTTTCCAACTTTTCCCAGGAATTCCCTCCCTAAACCCCCAGAATCTTTGGGATTTTTCCCTTTTCCCAGGAATTTCCCAGGAATTCTCTTCCCAATCCCCAAATTCTCTGGAATTTTTTCCCATTTTTTTCCACGAATTTCCCAGGAATTCCCAGCCAGAATTCCCGAAATCGGGGGGAATTTTTCCCTTTTTTTCCCCTTTTCCCTGGAATTTCCCAGGAATTCCCATTCCAAACCCCCAAAATCTTGGGAATTTTTCCCCCTTTTCCTCATTTTTTCTGGAATTTCCCAGGAATTCCCAACCCAAACCCCCAAAATTCCTGGATTTTTTTTTTCCCTTTTTTTCCCCCCCTTTTTTCCCCACTTGTTTTTCCAAGAATTCCCAAAATTTTTCCCTCTTTTTTTTTGGTTTTCCCAGGCGGAGCTGGGCGGTCAGCGCGGGTTCCGGTTCCGGAACTGGGCCGGCACCTACGGCTGCTCCCCGGAGCTTTTCTTCCGGCCCCGCTCGGTGCAGGAGATCCGCCAGGTACCCACGGAATTCCCGGAATTCCCGGAATTCCCGGGAAAAACAAACCCTCGGGAGCGACTCCGGGATTCCGGGAATGCCGGGATGGGCTGGGAGGGGGAATCCTGGGGGGATTTTTGGGGCATATTCCTGTGGGTTTGGGATGGGATTTTTGGGATGTTCCTGATTTTTTGGGAAATTTCCAATTTTTTGGGATATTCCCGCTGGTTTGGGAAGGGATTTTTTGGGATATTCTCGATTTTTTGGGAAATTTCCGGTGTTTGGGATGGGATTTTTTTGGGATATTCCTGGAGGTTTTAAATGGGGTTTTTTGGCATATTCACGATTTTTGGTAATTCCTAATTTTTTTGGATATTCCCGATTTCTGGGTATTCCTGGAGGTTTTAAATGGGATTTTTTGGGATATTCCCGGTTTTTGGGATATTTCCACTCGGGGATTTTGGGAATGGCCGGGATGGGCTGGGAGGGAGATTCCTGGGGGGATTTTTTTGGGATATTCCTGTGGGTTTGGGATGGGATTTTTTGGGATATTCCCGTTTTTGGGGGATATTCCCAATTTTTTGGGATATTCCCGAAGGTTTGGGATGGGATTTTTTGGGATATTCCCGACGAGTTCGGGATGGATTTTTTGGGCTGTTCCCATTTTTTTTGGGGATGTTCTGGACTTTTTTTGGATATTCCCAAAGGTTTGGGATGGGATTTTTTGGGATATTCCCAATTTTTTGGGAAATTTTCACTCTGGGATTCTGGGAATGGCCGGGAAGGGCTGGGAGGGAGATTCCTGGGGGGATTTTGGGGGATATTCCCGGTGGTTTGGGATGGGATTTTTTGGGATATTACAGGTTTTTTGGGATATTCCTGATTTTTTAGGATATTCCAGGGGTTTTGGGATGGGATTTTTGGGGTTTTCCTGAAGGTTCAGGATGGCATTTTTGGGATATTCCCTTTTTTTTTTTTTTTTTTTTTTTTATATTCCCAATGGGTTTGGGACGGATTTTTTGGGGTATTCCCATTTTTTGGAAATATTCCCAATTTTCCCCATTGGGAAATTTTGGGATATTCTTGGCATTTAGGATGGGATTTTTTGGATATTCCCAAAGGTTTCTTGGGATATTCCAGGGGGTTTTGGAAGGGAGTTTTGGGATATTCCCAATTTTTTGGGATATTCCCGAAGGTTTGGGATGGGATTTTTTTGGGATATTCCCAATTTTTTGGGATATTCCCAATTTTTTTGGGATTTTCCTGTGGGTTTGGATGGGATTTTTTAGGATATTCCTGATTTTTGGGATATTCCTGAAGGTTTTTAATGGGATTTTTTGGGCTATTCACGGTTTTTTGGGATATTTTCACTCCGGGATTTCAGGAATGGCTGGGATGGGCTGGGAGGATTTTTTAGGGATTATTCTGGGATTTTGGGATATTCCCAGTGGGTTTGGATGTGATTTTTTTGGGATATTCCAAATTTTTTTGGATATTTGCAAAGGTTTGGGATGGATTTTTTGGGATATTCCCGGTGGTTTGGGATGGATTTTTTTGGGATATTCTGGGGGTTTCGGGGATATTCCTGGTGGATTTGGATGGGTTTTCGGGATTTTCTGGTTTTTTTTGGGACATTCCTGGTGGTTTGGGATGGAATTTTTTTGGGATATTCCTGAAGGTTTGAGAAGGAATTTTTGGGATATTCCTGATTTTTTGGGATATTCCCGGTGGGTTTGGGATGGGATTTTTGGGATAATCCCTATTTTTTCCAGTGTTTTTCCCTGGTGTTTTTTGGTCCATTCCGGGTGTTTTTCCCTGGTTTTTTTGGGGACATTCCGGTGTTTTTTGGGGGACATTCCCGGTGTTTTTCCCTGGTTTTTTTGGTCCATTCCCGGTGTTTTTCCCTGGTTTTTTGGGACATTCCGGGTGTTTTTCCCTGGTTTTTTTGGGGACATTCCCGGTGTTTTTCCCTCGGTTTTTTGGGGACATTCCCGGTGTTTTTCCCTGGTGTTTTTGGGACATTCCCGGTGTTTTTTGGGGGGACATTCCCGGTGTTTTTCCCTGATTTTTTGGGGACATTCCGGGTGTTTTTCCCTGGTTTTTTTGGGGGACATTCCCGGTGTTTTTGGGGACATTCCCAGTGTTTTTCCCTGGTTTTTTTGGTCCATTCCCGGTGTTTTTCCCTGGTTTTTGGGGACATTCCCGGTGTTTTTTTGGGCCATTCCGGGTGTTTTTCCCTGGATTTTTTGGCCCATTCCCGGTGTTTTTCCCTCAGTTTTTTTGGTCCATTCCCGGTGTTTTTCCCTGGTTTTTTTGGGGGACATTCCCGGTGTTTTTTGGGGGGACATTCCCGGTGTTTTTCCCTGGTTTTTTTGGTCCATTCCCGGTGTTTTTCCCTGGTTTTTTGGGCCATTCCGGGTGTTTTTCCCTGGTTTTTTTGGGCCATTCCCGGTGTTTTTCCCTGGGTTTTTTGGGGCCATTCCCGGTGTTTTTTGGGGGGACATTCCCGGTGTTTTTCCCTGGTTTTTTTGGGGCCATTCCCGGTGTTTTTCCCTGGTTTTTTGGGGGCCATTCCCGGTGTTTTTCCCTGGTTTTTTTGGTCCATTCCCGGTGTTTTTCCCTGGTTTTTTTGGTCCATTCCTGGTGTTTTTCCCTGGTTTTTTTGGGGACATTCCCGGTGTTTTTGGGGACATTCCCGGTGTTTTTCCCTGGTTTTTTTGGTCCATTCCCGGTGTTTTTCCCTGGTTTTTTTGGGACATTCCCGGTGTTTTTGGGGACAACATTCCCGGTGTTTTTCCCAATGGTTTTTGGGCCCATTCCCGGTGTTTTTCCCTGGGTTTTTTGGGACATTCCGGGTGTTTTTCCCTGGTTTTTTGGTCCATTCCCGGTGTTTTTCCCTGGTTTTTTGGGGACATTCCCGGTGTTTTTTGGGGGATATTCCCGGTGTTTTTCCCTGGTTTTTTTGGGGCCATTCCCGGTGTTTTTTTGGTCCATTCCCGGTGTTTTTCCCTGGGTTTTTTGGGGCCATTCCCGGTGTTTTTCCCTGGGTTTTTTGGGGGGACATTCCTGGTGTTTTTCCCTGGGTTTTTTGGGCCATTCCGGGTGTTTTTTGGGCCATTCCCGGTGTTTTTCCCGGCAGATCCTGGCGCTGGCCCGGCGGGATGGGAAGCGGGTGAAGGTGGTTGGGGGCGGCCACTCCCCCTCGGACATCGCCTGCTCCGACGGCTTCCTGATCCACATGGGGCACTTCAACCGCCTCCTGCAGGTCAGGGGATCCCAAAAAAATTCCTGGAATTCCAGGGAGAAATCCCCAGAAATTCCCGAAAAAAAAATCCCAGAAATTCCGGGCAATTCCTGGGAAAATCCCCAGAATTCCCAGAAAAAAATCCCAAAACTTCCTGGGAAAATCCCCAGAAATTCCAGGGTAAATCCCCAGAATTCCCAGAAAAATCCCCAGAATTCCCCAGAAAAATTCCCAGAAATTCCAGGCAATTCTGGGAAAAATCCCCAAAATTCCCAGAAAAATCCCCAGAATTCCCAGGATTTCCTGATCCACATGGGGCACTTCAACCGCCTCCTGCAGGTCAGGGAATCCCAAAAATTCCCGGGAAAAGTCCCCAGAAATTCCTGGGATAAATCCCCAGAAATTCCCCAAAAAATACCAGAAATTCCAGGCAATTCCAGGAAAAATCCCCAGAAAATTCCCCCCAAAAATCCCAGAAATTCCCAGAAAAAATCCCCAGAAATTCCTGGAAAAATCCCCAGAATTCCCAGAAAAATAAATCCCAAAAATTCCTGGAAAAATTCCAGAAATTCCCAGAAAAATCCCCAGAATTCCCAGGATTTCCTGATCCACATGGGACACTTCAACCGCGTCCTGCAGGTCAGGGGATCCCAAAAAAATTCCTGGAATTCCAGGGACAAATCCCCAGAAATTCCCGAAAAAAAAATCCCAGAAATTCCAGGCAATTCCTGGGAAAATCCCAGAATTCCCAGAAAAAAATCCCAAAACTTCCTGGAAAAATCCCCAGAAATTCCTGGAAAAATCCCCAGAATTCCCCAGAAAAATCCCCAGAAATTCCCAGAAAAAATCCCCAGAAATTCCAGGCAATTCTGGGAAAAATCCCCAAAATTCCCGGAAAAACCCCCAGAATTCCCAGGATTTCCTGATCCACATGGGGAACCTCAACCGCCTCCTGCAGGTGAGGGGATCCCAAAAAATTCCCGGGAAAATTCCCCAGAAATTCCCAGAAAAATCCCCAGAATTTCCCGGAAAAATCCCCAGAAATTCCCCAAAAAAATCCCAAAACTTCCAGGGAATTCCAGGAAAAATCCCCAGAAAGTTCCAAAAAAATCCCCAGAAATTCCTGGAAAAATCCTCAGAATTCCCAGAAAAAAATCCCAAAACTTCCTGGAAAAATCCCCAGAAATTCCCTGGAAATTCCGGGAAAAATCCCCAGAAAAATCCTGGGAATTCCGAGAAAAAAATCCCCAGGAATTCCTGGGACATTCCCAGAAGAATCCCAAAAATTCCCAGGAATTCCAGGATAAATCCTGAGAAAAATCCCCGGAATTCTGGGAAAAATCCCCAGAATTCCCAGAAAAATGCCCAGAATTCCTGGAAATTCTGGGGAAAACCCCCAGAATTTTCTGGAATTCAGAGAAGAATCCCAAAAATTCCTGGGCATTCCCGGAAAAATCCCCAGGATTCCTGGGAATTCCCAGAAAAATCCTCAGAAATCCCAGAAATTCTGGGAAAAATCCCCAAGAATTCCTGGAAAAATCCCAAAAATTCCAGGGAATTCTGGGAAAAATCCTGAGAGAAATCCCCAGAAATTGTGGGGGAAATCCCCAGAAAAATCCCAGGAATTCCAGGAAAAATCCCCAGAACTCCCTGGAATTCTGGGAAAAAAATCCTGAAAAAATCCTGGAATTCTGGGAAAAATTCCAAGAAAAATCCCCAGAAATTCTTAGAAAAATCCCCAGAATTCCCGGGAATTCTCACAGGAAAATCTCCTTCCCCGGAAAACTGAGCCGAGGGGAAGAGTTCCCGCCTTTTCCTGGGAATTTTCCCCCCGGAGCGGCGCCGGGAGGAGGAATTTTGGGGAAAACTCCGGGATTTGGGATGGGGCGGGGCCGGGAATTCGGGAATTTTGGGAATCTCGGCTTCCCAGGTGGACAAGGAGCGGCTGGAGGTGAAGGTGGAGGCGGGAATTCTGCTGTCGGAGCTGAGCCGGGAGCTGGAGAAACACGGCCTGGCCCTGGAGAAGTGAGCGGGGAACGGGAATGGGATCGGGAATGGGGTCGGGAATAACGGGATTGGGATCAGGAATAACGGGAATGGGATCGGGAATGGGATCGGGAATAATGGGAATGGGATCAGAAATGGGATCGGGAATGGGATCGGGAATGGGAATGGGATCGGGAATGGGATCGGGAATAACGGGAATGGGATCAGAAATGGGAATGGGATCGGGAATAATGGGAATGGGATCGGGAATGGGATCGGGAATAACGGGAATGGGATCAGAAATGGGAATGGGATCGGGAATGGGAATGGGATCGGGAATAATGGGAATGGGATCAGAAATTCAGATAATGGGAACGAGATTGGGATTGGGATCGGGATCAGGATCAGGAATGGGAATGGGATCGGAATAATGGGAATGGGAACGGAATTGGAATTGGATCGGGAATGGGGATAATGGGAATGGGAATGGGATCGGGATTAGAGATAATGGGATTGGGATCAGGAATGGGATTGGGAATAAGGGGAATGGGATTGGGATTGGGATTGGGATCAGGATTAGGAATAATGGGAATGGGATCAGGAACGGGATCAGGATTGGGATCAGGAATGGGATTGGAATAATGGGATTGGGATCAGAAACGGGATCGGGATCAGGATCAGGAATGGAATCAGGATTGGGAACGGGATTGGGAATGGGATTGGGATTGGGATTGGGATTGGGATCGGGAATAATGGGAATGGGATTGGGATCAGGAATAACGGGAATGGGATCAGAAATGCAGATAATGGGATTGGGATCGGGATTTGGAACGGGATCAGGATCAGGATCGGGAATGGGAACTGAGAGTGGGATGGGGAATGACGGGAATGGGATCGGGAATGGGATCGGGATCAGGAATAATGGGATTGGGAATAATGGGATCGGGGTTGGGATGGGGGATAATGGGATTGGGATTGGGATCAGGAATGGGAATGGGGTTGGGATTGGGATCGGGAATATTTGGGATTGGGATCGGAAATAATGGGAATGGGGTTGGGATCGGGTTTGGGATTGGGATCGGGATTGGGGTTGGGAATGGGAATGGGGTTGGGATTGGATCGGGAATATTGGGATTGGGGTTGGGATCGGGTTTGGGGTTGGGATTGGGGTTGGGATCGGGAATAATGGGATTGGGGGTTGGAAATAATGGGAATGGGGTTGGGATCGGGTTTGGGATTGGGATTGGGGTTGGGATTCGGGATAACAGGAATGGGATCGGGATTGGGAACGGGATCAGGATCAGGAATAATGGGAATGGGATTGGGAATAATGGGAATAATGGGATTGGGGTTGGGATTGGGATTGGGATTGGGATCAGGAATCGGAATGGGATTGGGATGAGGAATAATGGGAATGGGATTGGAATTGGGATTGGGGATGGGATTGAGATTGGGATTGGGAATAATGGAAATGGGGTTGGGATTGGGATCGGGAATGGGGAATGGGATCGGGATTGGGAATAATGGGATTGGGGTTGGGATTGGGATCAGGATCAGGAATGGGAATGGGAATGAGATTGAAAATGGGATCAGGAATGGGATTGGGAATAAGGGGAATGGGAATGGGGATTTGGGGGAAATTCTGGGGAAAATTTTGACATTTGAAGGGAAAATTTGGGACAATGTTGGGATTTGAGGGGGAAATTTGGGGACTTGAGGGGGAAATTCGGGCATTCGAGGGGGAAATTTTGGGGAATTTTGGGGGAAGTTTCCGAGCGGGCCCGTTCCCCCTCTCCCAGTTTAGGCGCCGTGTCGGAGGTGACGGCCGCCGGCGTCATCGGCACCGGCACCCACAACACCGGCATCGAACTCGGGATCCTGCCCACCCAGGTGAGAGCCCAAAAATCCCCCAAAAGTCCTAAAAAAATAAAAAAAAAATCCTAAAAAATCCTCAAAAAATCCCCAAAAAAGTCCCAAAAAATTCCCCAAAAAATCCCAAAAACATCCCCAAAAACCCCCGTGTTTCCCCCCCGCTCAGGTGGTGGCCGTGGGCTGCTCCTGGCCTCGGGGGAAGCCCTGAATGGGCAAATCCCAAAAACAACCCAACAAAATCCCCCAAAATCCCCCAAAAATCCCCAAAAAATCTGCCGAAATCCGAAAAAAAATCTCAAAATAAATCCCCTAAAAAATCCCCCAGAATCCCCAAAAATCCAAAAAAATTCCCCAAAATATTCTAAAAAATCCTCGAAAAATCCCCAATAAAATACAAAAAAATCCCCCCCAAAACCCCAAAAATACTCCAAAAATCCTAAAAAATCCTCGAAAAATCCCCAAAAAATACAAAAAAAAAATCCCCCAAAAATCCTAAAAAAAAAAAATATCCCCCCAACATCCCCAAAAAATCTCAAAAAATCCCCCCAAAAAACCCTAAAAATTCCACAAAAAAATCCTAAAAAATCAAAAAAGAATCCCAAAAAATCCCCCCCCAAAAACCCTAAAAAACCCCCCAAAAAATCCCAAAAAATCCTTCCGCCTGCGCTGGGGACCAGCTCTAAACCAGCCAAAACAATCCAAAAATCATCCCAAAAAATGCCAAAAAAGCCTCAAAATCCCCCCAAAAAATCCTAAAACATCCTTGAAAAATCCCCCAAAAATCCCCCAAGAATCCTGAAAAAGTCCCAAAAAAAATCTTAAAAAATCCTCAAAAAGTCCCCAAAAAATCCTAAGAAGATCCTCGAAAATCCCCCAAAAAATCCGAAAATTCCTAAAAAATTCCTAAAATATCCAAAATAATTCCCCCCCCAAAAATCTCCATAAAATCCTAAATATACCCCCCAAAAAAACCCAAAAGAAACCCAAAAAATCCCCCCCCAAATCCCAAAAAATCTCCCCAAAAAATCCCCAAAAATTCCCCAAAAAAGTCCCCCCCAAAATCCTAAAAAATTCGCAGAAAAAAATCCCCAAAAAATCCAAAAAAAAAAATCTCAAAAATTCGCCCAAAAAATCCGACAAAATACAAAAAATCCCTAAAAGTTCTCCCAAAAAATAAAGAAGTCAAAAATAATTCCCAAAAAATTCCCCAAAAATTCCCCAAAAAATCCCAAAAAATTCCCCCAAAAAAATCCCAAAAAAATCCCAAAAAAACCCTAAAAATATCCCAAAAAATTCCCAAAAATCCCCATAAAATCCTAAAAATAGCCAAAAAAATCCCCCTAAAAAACCCTAAAAATCCCCCGAAAATCCCCTTAAATTCCCCAAAAAATCCTCGAAAAATCCCCCCAAAATACCAAAAAATCTTACAAAAATCAAAAAAACCCCCCAAAAATCCCCAAAAAATCTTTAAAAAGTCCTAAAAATAGCCCCAAAAAATCCCCAAAAAAATCCCAAAAATCGCCCAAAAATCCAAAAAAATTCTCCAAAAAACCTTAAAAAACCATAAAAAATACAAAAAATCCCAAAAAATATCCCAAAAAATTCCCAAAAAATTCCCCCCAAAAAATCCCAAAAAATCTCCCAAAAATACCAAAAAATTCTCCAAAAAATCCTAAAAATATCCCAAAAAAATCCTAAAAATTTCCCCCCAAAAAGCCCAAAAAATCTGGAAAAAAAAATCCAAAAAAGATCCCAATAAATCCTAAAAAAAAAAATCCCCCAAAAAATCCTGAGAATTTCCAAAAAAATCCCCAAAAAATCCTAAAAAAATCCCTGAAAAAATCCAAAAAAATCCCGAAAAATCCCCCAAATAATCCTAAAAAATCCTCAAAAAATCCCCCAAAAATCCCAAAAAATTCCCCAAAAATTCCCCAAAAAAATCCCAAAAAATCCTCAAAAAAGTCTCCCAAAAATACCAAAAAATTCTCCAAAAAATCCTAAAAAATCTCCAAAAAATCCCCCAAAAAACCCCCAAAAAAATCCCAAAAAATCCCCCAAATAATCCTAAAAAATCCCCAAAAAATCCCCAAAAAATACCAAAAATTCCCCAAAAAATCCCAAAAAATCCCAAACACTCCTCCCACCAATCCCATGTCCCCCCGCTCAGGTGGTGGCCGTGGGGCTGCTCCTGGCCTCGGGGGAAGCCCTGGAATGTTCCCGATCCCAGAATCCGCAGCTGCTCGGGGCCGCCCGGCTCCACTTGGGCTCCTTGGGCGTCGTGCTCTGGGTCACCTTCCGCTGCGTCCCGCGCTTCCGACTGCGCCGGGGAGCAGCCCAGAAAATCCCCAAAAAATCACCCAAAAATCCCAAAAAATCCCCTCAAAAAATCCTAAAACATCCTCAAAAAATCCCCAGAAAATCCTAAAAATATCCCAAAAAAATCCTAAAAAATTCTAAAAAAATCCCAAAAAATTCCACAAAAAAATTCCTAAAAAATCCAAAAAAATTCCCAAAAAATCCCGAAAAATTCCCCAAATAATTCTAAAAAATCCTCAAAAATCGCCCAAAAATACCAAAAAATCCTCTAAAAAATCCCAAAAAATCGTCAAAAAATCTTAAAAAAATCTTTAAAAAATCCTAAAAATATCCAAAAAAAGTCCCCAAAAGAGCCCCAAAAAATCCCCCCAAAATCCAAAAAAAATCCTCAAAAAAATTCCCCCAAAAATACCAAAAAAATCCAAAAAAATCCCCCCAAAAATCCCCAAAAAATCCTGAGAAATTCCAAAAAAATCCCGAAAAAATCCAAAAAAAATCCCTGAAAAAATCCCAAAAAAATCCCCAGAAAATCCCCAAAAAAATCCTAAAAAATCCTCAAAAAATCCCAAAAAAGAACCAAAAAATCCTCCAAAAAAATCCTAAAAAATCCTCAAAAATCCCAAAAAAATCCCAAAAAAATCCCAAATACTCCTCCCACCAATCCCATTTCCCCCCCGCTCAGGTGGTGGCCGTGGGGCTGCTCCTGGCCTCGGGGGAAGCCCTGGAATGGGGAAATCCCAAAAACAGCCAAACAAAATCCCCAAAAATCCCCAAAAAATCCCAAAAAAATCCAAAAAAATCCCCCCAAAAATCCCCCAAAATATCCTGAAAAAATCCCCCAAAAAATCCTAAAAAATACCAAAAAAATCCAATAAATCTTAAAAAAATCTTTAAAAAATCCTAAAAATATCCAAAAAAAATCCCCAAAAATCCCCCAAAATTCCACAAAAATCCCCCCAAAAAATCCTCAAAAAATCCTCAAAAAATCCCCAGAAAATCCTAAAAATATCCCCAAAAAATCCTAAAAAATTCTAAAAAATTCCACAAAAAAAAATCCTAAAAAATCCAAAAAAAATCCCAAAAAATCCCCAAAAAACCCCCAAAAATCCCCCAAAAAAATCCCAAAAAATCCCAAAATAACTCCTCCCACCAATCCCCTTTCCCCCCCGCTCAGGTGGTGGCCGTGGGGCTGCTCCTGGCCTCGGGGGAAGCCCTGGAATGTTCCCGGGCCCAGAATCCGCAGCTGCTCGGGGCCGCCCGGCTCCACTTGGGCTCCTTGGGCGTCGTGCTCTGGGTCACCTTCCGCTGCGTCCCGCAATTCCGACTGCGCCGGGGATCAGCCCAAAAAATCCCCAAAAAATCACCCAAAAAATCCAAAAAAATCCCCCAAAAATCCCAAAAAATATCCTGAAAAAATCCCCTAAAAATCCTAAAAAATCGAAAAAAATCCCCCCCAAAATCCCAAAAAATATCCTGGAAAAAATCCCCCAAAAATCCCCCCAAAATCCAAAAAAAATCCTAATAATTCCTCAAAAAATCCCCAAAAGAAACCCTAAAACTCCTCCCAAAAATCCAAAAAAATCCCCCAAAAAATCCCCCAAAAATCTCCCAAAAATACCAAAAAAAATCCAAAAAAATCTTAAAAAAATCTTTAAAAAATCCTAAAAATATCCAAAAAAATCCCAAAAAATTCCCAAAAAAATCCCAAAAAATCCCCAAAAATTCCACAAAAATTCCTAAAAAAATCCAAAAAATCCTCAAAAAATTCCCAGAAAATCCTAAAAATATCCCCAAAAAATCCTAAAAAAATTCTAAAAAAATCCCAAAAAATTCCACAAAAAAATTCCTAAAAAATCCAAAAAAATTCCCAAAAAATCCTCAAAAAATCCCAAGAAAATCCTAAAAATATCCCAAAAAATCCTAAAAAATTCTAAAAAAATTCCAAAAAATTCCACAAAAAAAATTCCTAAAAAATCCAAAAAAAATCCCCAAAAATCCCCAAAAAATCCCAAATACTCCTCCCACCAATCCCATTTCCCCCCGCTCAGGTGGTGGCCGTGGGGCTGCTCCTGGCCTCGGGGGAAGCCCTGGAATGTTCCCGATCCCAGAATCCGCAGCTGCTCGGGGCCGCCCGGCTCCACTTGGGCTCCTTGGGCGTCGTGCTCTGGGTCACCTTCCGCTGCGTCCCGCGCTTCCGCCTGCGCGAGGTCGCCTTCCCCGCCACCCTCGACCAGGTGAGAGAATTCCCGAAATTTTTTGGGGGGATTTTGGGGGGAAAATTTGGGGATTTGAGGGGAAAATTCAGGGAAAATTCGTGGATTTGAAGGGAAAATTTGGGGATTTGAGGGGGAAATTTGGGGATTTGAGGGAAAATTTGGGGGAAAATTTGGGGATTTGAGGAGAAAATTCCGGGATTTGAGGGAAAATTTGGGGGAAAATTTGGGGATTTGAGGAGAAAATTCCGGGATTTGAGGGGAAAATTTGGGGGAAAATTTGGGGGAAATTTGGGGATTTGAGGGGAAATTTGGGGGGAAAATTGGGGATTTGAGGAGAAAGTTCAGGGATTTGAGGGGAAAATGTGGGGGAAATTCGGGAATTTGAGATGAAAATTCGGGGATTTGAGGGAAAATTTGGGGATTTGAGGGGGAAATTTGGGGATTTGAGGGGAAAATTCATGGAAAATTCGTGGATTTGAGGGGAAAATTTGGGGAATTGAGGGGAAAAATAGGGGAAATTTGGGACGAAATTTAGGGATTTGAGGAGAAAATTCAGAGAAAATTCAGGGATTTGAGGGGAAAACTTGGGGGGAAATTTGGGATTTGAGGGGAAAAAATCAGGGAAAATTCCAGGATTTCAGGGGAAAATTTGAGGATTTGAGGGGGAAATTTGTGGAAAATTCAGTGTTTTGAGGGGGAAATTTGGGGGAAAATTTGGGGATTTGAGGGAAAAATTCGGGGAAAATTTGGGGATTTGAGACGAAAATTTGGGGATTTGAGGAGAAAATTCTGGGATTTGAGGGGAAAATTTGAGGGAAATTGAGGAATTTGAGAGGAAAATTGGGACTTGAGGGGAAATTTGGGGGAAAATTTGGGATATGAGGGGGAAATTTGTGGATTTGAGGGGAAAAATCGGGGGAAATTTGGGGATTTTAGCAAAAGTTCAGAGAAAATTCAGGGATTTGAGGAAAAAATTCAAGGATTTAAAGCAAAAATTTGTGGAACATTTGGGGATTTGAGGGAACAATTTGGGAAAATTCATGGATTTGACGGGGAAAATTCGGGGATTTGTGGGGGGGAATTTGGAGAAAATTCAGGGATTTTAGGGGGGAATTTGGGGGGAAATTTTGGGGATTTGAGGGGGAAATTTGGGAAAATTCAGGAATTAAAGGCAAAATTTTGGGGATTTGACAGGAAAATTCTGGGATTTGGGGAAAATTCAGGGGGAAATTGGGGATTGGAGAGTAAAATTTGGGAAAATTTGGATATTTGAGAGGAAATTTTGAGGGAAATTCTGGGATTTGAGGGGAAAAATCGGGGAAAATTTGGGGATTTTGGGGGAAATTCGGGGGAAAATTTGGGGATTTGACGGGAAAATTTGGGGGAAATTCCAGGATTTGAGAGGAAAATTCAGGGAAAATTCATGAATTTGAGATGAAAATTTCGGGATTTCAGGAGAAATTTCAGGGAAAATTCCAGGGTTTGAGGGAAAAATTTGGGAATTTATGGGGGAAATTCGGGGGAAAATTCGGGAATTTGAGAAGAAAATTGGGAGATTTGAGGGGAATATTTGTGGAAAATTCTGGGATTTGAGGGGAAAATTTGGGGGGAAATTTGGGGATTTGAGGGGACAATTTGGGAAAATTCAGGGATTTTAGGGGGAAATCTGAGGAAAATTCAGGAATTTGAGGGGAAATTTGGGGATTTGGGGAGATATTTTGGGGATTTGCGTGGGAAATTTGGGGGAAATTTGGGAATTTGAGGGGAAGATTTGGGGATTTGGCGGGAAAATCCTGGGAAAATTTGGGGATTTGAGAAAATTCGGAGAAAATTCAGGGATTTGAGGGGAAATTTCAGGGATTTAAGAGGAAAATTTGAGGATTTGAGGGGGAAATTTGGGGAAAGTTCCGGGATTGGAGGGGAAAATTTGGGGAAATTTTGAGGTTTGAGGGGAAAATTCCGGGATTTGAAGGGAAAATTGAAGGATTTAAGGCAACAATTTGGGGAAATTCCAGGATTTGAGGGGAAATTTTAAGGGAAATTCCGGAATTCGAGGGGAAAAATTGGGGATTTGAGAGAAAATTCAGACAAAATTCCGGGATTTGAGGGGCAAACTTGGGGAAATTTTGAGATTTGAGGGCCAAAAATCGGGAAAAATTTGGGGATTTGAGGAGAAAATTCAAGGAAAATTTGGGGACTTGAGGGGAAATTTGGGGAAAATTTGGGATATGAGGGGGAAATCTGGGGATTTGAGGGGAAAAATCGGGGAAAATTTGGGGATTTTAGCGAAAGTTCAGAGAAAATTCAGGGATTTGAGGAAAAAATTCAATGATTTAAAGCAAAAATTTGGGGAACATTTGGGGATTTGAGGGAACAATTTGGGAAAATTCATGGATTTGATGGGGAAAATTCGGGGATTTGTGGGGGGAATTTGGGGGGAAATTTTGGGGATTTGAGGGGGAAATTTGGGAAAGTTCAGGAATTTAAGGCAAAATTTTGGGGATTTGACGGGAAAATTCTGGGATTTGAGGGGAAAAATCGGGGAAAATTTGGGGATTTTTGGGGAAAATTGGGGGAAATTTTGGGGATTTGAGGGGGAAATTTGGGGATTGGAGGGGAAAATTCAGGGAAAATTTGGGGGTTGGAGAAAATTCGGAGAAAGTTCCGGGATTTGAGGGGAAAATTCAAGGATTTAAGGCAAAAATTTGGGGGAAATTTGGGGATTTGTGGGGGAAATTTGGGGAAATTTTGAGGTTTGAGGGGAAAATTCAGGGATTTGAAAGGAAAATTCAAGAATTTAAGGCAACAATTTGGGGAAATTTGGGGATTTGAGGGGAAAACTTACAGATTTTAGGGGAAAAATCTGGGATTTGAGGGGAAAATTTGGGGGCAAATTGGGGATTTGAGAGTAAAATTTGGGAAAATTTGGATATTTGAGAGGAAATTTTGAGGGAAATTCTGGGATTTGAGGGGGAAAATTTGGGGATTTTGGGGGGAAATTCGGGGGAAAATTTGGGGATTTGACGGGAAAATTTGGGGAAAATTCCCGGATTTGAGAGGAAAATTCAGGGAAAATTTGTGAATTTGAGATGAAAATTTGGGGATTTGAGGAGAAATTTCAGAGAAAATTTGGGAATTTGTGGGGGAAATTCGGGGGAAAATTTGGGAATTTGAGAAGGAAATTGGGAGATTTGAGGGAAATATTTGTGGAAAATTCTGGGATTTGAGGGAAAAATTTGAGGGAAATTTGGGAATTTGAGATGAAAATTCAGGAATTTGAAGGGAAAATTTGGGGGGAAATTTGGGGGAAATTTGGGGATTTGAGGGGAAAAAATCAGGGAAAATTCCAGGATTTGAGGGCAAAATTTGAGGGAAATTCAGGAATTTGAGGGGGAAATTTGGGGAAATTTGGGGATTGGAGGGGAAAATTCAGGGAAAATTTGGGGATTGGAGAAAATTCGGAGAAAGTTCCGGGATTTGAGGGGAAAATTCAAGGCTTCAAGGCAAAATTTTGGGGAAAATTTTGGGAAAATTTGGTGATTTGAGGGGACAATTTGGGAAAATTCAGGGATTTTAGGGGGAATCTGAGGAAAATTCAAGAATTTGAGGGGGAAATTTGGGATTTGGGGAGATATTTTGGGGATTTGCGTGGGAAATTTGGGGGAAATTTGGGAATTTGAGGGGAAGATTTGGGGATTTGCGGGAAAATCCTGGGAAAATTTGGGGATTTGAGAAAATTCGGAGAAAATTCAGGATTTGAGGGGAAATTTCAGGGATTTGAGGGGCAAATTTGGGAAAATTTCAGGGATTTAAGAGGAAAATTTGAGGATTTGAGGGGGAAATTTGGAGATGTGAGGGGGAAATTTGGGGAAAGTTCCGGGATTGGAGGGGAAAATTTGGGGAAATTTTGAGGTTTGAGGGGAAAATTCAGGGATTTGAAGGGAAAATTCAAAGATTTAAGGCAACAATTTGGGGAAAATTTGGGGATTTGAGATGAAAATTTGGGATTTGAGGAGAAATTTCAGGGAAAATTCCAGGGTTTGAGGGGAAAATTTGGGAATTTGTGGGGGAAATCTGGGGAAAATTCCAGGATTGGAAGGGGAAATTTGGGGAAAATTTGGGGATTTGAGGAGAAAATTCAGGATTTGAGGGGGAAATTTGGGAAAATTTCAGGGATTTCAGGGAAAAATTTGGGATTTGAGGGGAAAATTGGAGGGAAATTTAGGGATTTGGGGGGAATTGATAATTAGAAATTTGGGAAAATTCAGGGATTTGAGGGGGGAAAATTTGGGGATTTGTGGGGGAAATTTGAGGGAAATTCAGGAATTTGAAGGGAAAATTTGGGGAGTTTGGGAGGAAACTCAAGGATTAGAAGGGAAAATTCAAGGATTTAAGGCAAAAATTTTGAGATTTGAGGGGAAAATTTGGGGACTTGAGGGGAAATTTGGGGAAACTGTTGGGATATGAGGGGGAAATTTGGGGATTTGAGGGGAAAAATCGGGGAAAATTGGGGATTGGAGAAAATTCAGAGAATATTCCGGGATTTGAGGGGAAAATTCAAGGATTTAAGGCAAAAATTTGGGGGAAATGTGGGGATTTGTGGGGGAAATTTGGGGAAATTTTGAGGTTTGAGGGGAAAATTCAGGGATTTGAAAGGAAAATTCAAGAATTTAAGGCAACAATTTGGGGAAATTTGGGGATTTGAGGGGAAAACTTACGGATTTTAGGGGAAAAATCTGGGATTTGAGGGGAAAATTTGGGAAAATTCAGGGATTTGACGGGGAAATTTTGGGGATTTGAGGGGGAAATTTGGGAAAATTCAGGAATTAAAGGCAAAATTTTGGGGATTTGAGGGGAAAATTCAGGGGGAAATTGGGGATTGGAGAGTAAAATTTGGGGGAAATTTTGGGTATTTGAGAGGAAATTTGAGGGAAATTCAGGAATTTGAGGGGGAAATTTGGGGAAAATTTTGAGATTTGAGGGGAAAATTGAGGAAAATTCCAGGATTTGAGGGGAAAAATCAGGGAAAATCTGGGAATTTGAGAGGAAAATTCGGGGATTCGAGGGGAAATTCCCAATCCAGGAAAATCTGAAATCGGGGAATTTCTGGATTCTTGGATTCCGGTATTTTCCCAGCTTTCCTTCCATGACTTCCGCGCTTTCCCGGGGAAAAAACCTTTCCCGGAAAAATCCTTTTCCCAGGGGTGGGGAGAGCGGAGTTTGGGGGGAATCCCAGGTCGGGATCCGCAGCCGGAATATTCGGGAGCGCAGGGATTCCCCACCTTCCCGGGAGCCTTTCCCACTTTTCCCAAACCCTTTCCCATTTTTCCCGTCCTTTTCCCACATTCCCTGGATTTTTTCCCGAATTTTCCAGCCCCTTCCCCGGATCCTTTCCCACATTCCCTGGAGTTTTTTTCCCACCTTTCCTGGAATTTTATTTTTTGGGTTTTTTCCGACATTCCCGAAATCCTTTCCCACTTTTCCTGGATTTTTTCCCACATTCCCGGGATTTTTATCCCGCCTTTCCTGGAATTTTTTGTTTTGTTTTGTTTTTTCCCCCACATTCCCCAAATCCTTTCCCGCTTTTTTGGATCTTTTCCCACTTTTCCTTCATCCTCTCCCACATTCCCTGGATTTTTTCCCGAATTTTCCAGCTCCTTCCCTGCATCCTTCCCCACATTCCCTGGAATTTTTTTCCCTCCTTTCCTGGAATTTTTTTTTTTTTTTTTGGTTTTTCCCCACATTCCCGAAATCCTTTTCCCATTTTTCCTGGCTCGTTTCCAGAATTTTCCAGCCCCTTCCCTGGCTCCTTTCCCACTTTCCCTGGATTTTTTTTCCCGCCTTCCCCAAGTTCTTTCCCGCTTTTCCCAAACCCTTTCCCGTTTTTCCCGTCCCTCTCCCACATTCCTTGGATTTTTTTTCCCGCCTTTCCTGGAATTTTTTTTTGGTTTTTTTCGGACATTCCCCAAATCCTTTCCCGCTTTTCCCGGATCCTTTCTGGAATTTTCCAGCTCCTTTCCCCAGATCCTTCCCCACATTCCCTGAATCCTTTCCCACATTCCCGGGATTTTTTTCGGAATTTTCCAGCCCTTCCCTGGATCCTTTCCCACATTCCCGGGAGTTTTTTTCCGTCTTTCCTGGAATTTTTTATTTTTTTGGTTTTTTCCCACATTCCCCAAATCCTTTCCCGCTTTTCCCGGATCCTTTCTGGAATTTTCCAGCTCCTTCCCCAGATCCTTTCCCACATTCCTGGAATTTTTTTCCCACATTCCTGGAATTTTTCTATTTTTGGTTTTTCCCCACATTCCCCAAATCCTTTCCCACTTTTCCTTCATCCTCTCCCACCTTCCCTGGAGTTTTTCTGGAATTTTCCATCCCCTTCCTGGATCCTTTCCCACATTCCCGGGAGTTTTTTCCCCTCCTTTTCTGGAATTTTATTTTTTTGGTTTTTTTCCCACTTTCCCTGGATTTTTCCCACCTTTCCTGGAATTTTTCTATTTTGGTTTTTCCCCACATTCCCCAAATCCTTTCCCGCTTTTCCTGGATTTTTTTTCCCACTTTCCCCAAGTCCTTTCCCACTTTTCCCAAACCCTTTCCCATTTTTTCCATCCGTCTCCCACATTCCCGGGATTTTTTTCCCATTTTCCTGGCTCCTTTCCCACATTCCCGGGATTTTTTTTCCCCCCTTTCCTGGAATTTTTCTATTTTTGGTTTTTTTTCTCCACGTTCCCAAAATCCTTTCCCACTTTTCCTTCATCCTCTCCCACATTCCCTGGATTTTTTCCCGAATTTTCCAGCCCCTTCCCTGGATTCTTTCCCACATTCCCTGGAGTTATTTCCCACATTCCCTGGAATTTTTCCCTCCTTTCCTGGAATTTTATTTTTTGGTTTTTTCCCACATTCCCTGGATCCTTTCCCACATTCCCAGGATTTTTTTTTCCGCCTTTCCTGGAATTTTTAATTTTTTGGTTTTTTTCCCACATTCCCGAAATCCTTTCCCGCTTTTCCCGGATCCTTTCTGGAATTTTCCAGCTCCTTCCCTGGATCCTTTCCCACATTCCCGGGATCCTTTCCCACTTTTCCTGGATTTTTTTTCCCACATTCCCCGGATTTTTTTTTCCTGCTTTTCCTGGAATATTTTTGGGTTTTTTCCCCACATTCCCGAAATCCTTTCCCACTTTTCCTTCATCCTCTCCCACATTCCCTGGAGTTTTTCCCAAATTTTCCAGCCCCTTCCCTGCATCCTTTCCCACATTCCCGGGAGGTTTTTTTCCGCCTTTCCTGGAATTTTTTATTTTTTTTGGTTTTTTCCCACATTCCCCAAATCCTTTCCCGCTTTTCCTGGATCCTTTCCCACTTTTCCTTCATCCTCTCCCACATTCCCGGGACTTTTTCCCACTTTTCCTGGATTTTTTTTCCCACCTTTCCTGGAATTTCATTTTTTTTGTTTTTTCCCCACATTCCCTGGCTCCTTTCCCACATTCCCTGGATCCTTTCCCACTTTTCCTGGATTTTTTCCCACATTCCTGGGATTTTTTTTTCCTGCTTTTCCTGGAATATTTTTGGGTTTTTTTCCCCACATTCCCGAAATCCTTTCCTGCTTTTCCTGGCTCCTTTCCCACTTTTCCTTCATCCTCTCCCACATTCCCTGGATTTTTTTCCGGAATTTTCCAGCCCCTTCCCCAGATCCTTTCCCACATTCCCTGGATATTTTTCCCTCCTTTTCTGGAATTTTATTTTTTTGGTTTTTTCCCACTTTTCCTGGCTCCTTTCCCACTTTCCCTGGATGTTTTTTCCCACCTTCCCCAAGTCCTTTCCCGCTTTTCCCGGATCCTTTCTGGAATTTTCCAGCTCCTTCCCTGGATCCTTCCCCACATTCCCTGGATCCTTCCCCACATTCCCTGGAGTTTTTTTTCCACATTCCTGGGATTTTTTTTCCTGCTTTTCCTGGAATATTTTTGGGGTTTTTTCCCCACATTCCCGAAATCCTTTCCCACTTTTCCTTCATCCTCTCCAACATTCCCTGGAGTTTTTCCGGAATTTTCCAGCTCCTTCCCTGGATTCTTTCCCACATTCCCTGGAGTTATTTCCAACATTCCCTGGATATTTTTTCCCTCCTTTTCTGGAATTTTATTTTTTTGGTTTTTTCCCACATTCCCTGGATCCTTTCCCACTTTCCCTGGATTTTTTCCCACATTCCCTGGATTTTTTTCCCACCTTTCCTGGAATTTCAATTTTTTGGTTTTTTTCCCACATTCCCGAAATCCTTTCCCACTTTCCCTGGAGCCTTTCCGGAATTTTCCAGCCCCTTCCCTGGCTCCTTTCCCACATTCCCGGGATTTTTTTCCCGCTTTCCTGGATCCTCTCCCCCCTCCCCCACCTTTCCAATCCTCCTTTCCCACCTCCCATCCCTGTTTTTATTTTTATTTCGATTTTTATTTCTTATTTTTAGTTTATATTTTATTTTTCTTTTTCTTTATTTTCTTTTTCTTTGTTTTTATTTTAAGTTGATTTTCTTTTCTTTTTTTTAAATTTATATTGTAATCCATTTTATTTTACTTTGTATTATTTTGTTTTGTATTATTTTGTTTTATTTTAATTTATTTTACTTTAATTTATTTTTTTATTTCTACTTCCTTTAGTTTTCTTTTCATTTATTTCTATTTCAATTCATTTTAATTTTATTTTAATTTAATTTAATTTAATTTATTTCTATTTTATTTTCATTTTATATTTTTATTTTATTTTAATTTTATTTTATTTTATTTCAATTTCAATTTAATTTAATTTAATTTAATTTAATTCTATTTTATTTTTATTTTATATTTTATTTTATTTTTATTTCATTTCATTTTATTTCAATTTTAATTTAATTTAATTTAATTTAGTTTATTTCTATTTTATTTTTTTTTATTTTATTTCATTTTATTTCAATTTCAATTTAATTTAATTTAATTTAATTCTATTTTTTTTTATTTTATTTTTTTATTTCATTTCATTTTATTTCAATTTTAATTTAATTTAATTTAATTTAATTTAATTTATTTCTATTTTATTTTTATTTTATATTTTTTTTTATTTTTATTTTATTTCATTTTATTTCAATTTTAACTTAATTTAATTTAATTTAATTTAATTTAATTTATTTAATTTAATTTATTTCAATTTATTTCTATCCCCAGCCCATTTGTAAAACCCCAAATTCCCATCCCGGCTGCCAGCAGATCCCAGCTCCCGTCCATCCCCCACCTTCCCTTCCCTTCCCTTCCCCCATCCCCCTCCTTCCCAACCCTTTGGCTCCGGAGATCATTCCCAGCAATAATTTCCAGAAATAATTCATTTTTATTTTATTTTATTTTATTTTATTTTATTTTATTTTTTATTATTTTTTATTTTATTTTTTATTTTATTTTTTATTTTATTTTTTTAATTTATTTTGTTTTCTATTTTATTTTATTTATTTTATTTTATATTTTATTTATTTTATTTTATTTTATATTTTATTTTATTTTTTTTATTTATTTTATTTTTTATTTTTTATTTTGTTTTATATTTTATTTTATTTTATTTATTTTATTTTATATTTTTATTTTATTTTATATTTTTATTTTATTTTATTTTATTTTTATTTTTATTTAGTTTGATTTATTTTGATTTATTTTATTTTATTTTATATTTTTATTTTATTTTATTTTAATTTAATTTAATTTAATTTTGATTTGTTTTGATTTATTTTATTTTATTTTATTTTATTTTTATTTAATTTAATTTTGATTTATTTTGATTTATTTTGATTTATTTTATTTTATTTTATTTTATTTTATTCTGATTTATTTTATTCTTATTTTCTCCCATCCCCGTCCTTCCCCAACCCTTCGGCTCCAGAAATAATTCCCAGAGATAATTAAATCCCAGCAATAATTAATTCCCAGCAATAATTCCCAGAGATAATTCGAAGCAATAATGAATTCATTATTTTATTTTATTTTATTTTATTTTATTTTATTTTATTTTATTTTATTTTATTTTATTTTATTTTATTTTATATATTTTTTTTAAATTTTAGTTTATTTATTTTATTTTATTTTATTTTATATTATATTTTATTTTATTTTATTTTAATTTAATTTAATTTTGATTTATTTTGATTTATTTTATTTTATTTTATTTTTAATTCTGATTGATTTTATTTTTATTTCCTCCCATCCCTGTCCTTCCCCAAACCCTTCAGCTCCAGAAATAATTCCCAGAGATAATTAAATCCCAGCAATAATTAATTCCCAGCAATAATTCCCAGAGATAATTCGAAGCAATAATGAATTCATTTTTATTTTATTTTATTTTATTTTATTTTATTTTATTTTATTTTATTTTATTTTATTTTATTTTATTTTATTTTATTTTATTTTATTTTATATATTTTTAAAAAATTTTATTATATTTATTTTATATTTATTTTATTTTATTTTATTTTATTTTATTTTATTTTATTTTATTTTATTTTAATTTAATTTAATTTAATTTAATTTTGATTTATTTTATTTTGATTTCCTCCCATCCCCTTCAGCTCCCAAAATAATTCCCAGAGACCGTTCCCAGTGATAATTAATTAATTCCCAGCGATAATTAATTCCCAGCGATCATTCCCAGCAATAATTAGTTCATTCTTGGTTTGGTTTTATTTTATTTTATTTTATTTTATTTTATTTTATTTTATTTTATTTTATTTTATTTTATTGTATTTTATTTTATTTTATTTTATTTTATTGTGTTGTATTGTATTGCATTTTAATTTAATTTAATTTAATTTAATTTTATTTTATTTTATTTTATTTCATTTCATTTCATTTCATTACATTTAATTTATTTTTCTTTTAGTTTATTTTATTTAAATTCATTTTACTTGGATTTCTTTTGATTTCGATTGATTTTATTTTGATTTCCTCCCATCCCCGTCCTTCCCGAACCCTTCAGCTCCAGCGATAATTAATTCCCAGAGATAATTAATTCCCAGAGATAATTAATTCCCAGCAATAATTCCCAGCCCAGGGAATAAATGGAGTAAAAATGGAATAAAATGGGATAAAAGGGAAATAAAATGGAATAAAAATGGAATAAAGATGGAATAAAAATGGAATAAATGAAATAAAAATGGAATAAAAAGGGAATAAAAAGGGAATAAAAATGGAATAAAATGGGATAAAAGGGAATAAAAATGGAATAAAAAGGGAATAAATGGAATAAAAAGGGAATAAATGGAATAAAAATGGAATAAAAAGGGAATAAAAATGGAATAAAAGGGGATAAAATGGGGGAAAATGGAATAAAAGGGAAAAATGGGAAAAAAATGGAATCAAAATGGAATAAAATAGAAAGAAAATGGGAATAAAAGGCAAAAAAATGGGATAAAAATGGAATAAAATGGGATAAAAGGGAATAAAAGGGAATAAAAATGGAATAAAAGGGAAATAAATGTGAATAGTTCGGAATAAAAGGGACTAAAAAGGGGAAAATGGAATAAAATGGAAAAAAAGGGAAAAAAAAGGCAATAAAAATGGAATAAAAGGGGAAAAAAAGGCAATAAAAATGGAATAAAATGGAATAAAAGGGGAAAAAAAATAGAATAAGAGGGAAATAAAAGGGAATAATTGGGAAGAAAAGGGAAGAAAAGGGAAAAATGGGGAAAAAGGAAATAAAAATGGACTAAAAAGGGGAAAAAAGGGAATAAAATTAAATAAAAAGGAAAATAAATGGGAATAATTGGGAATAAAAGGGGAAAAAAGGGAAGAAAAGGGAATAAAAATGGAATAAAATAGAAAATAAATGGAATAAAAAGGGAAAAATGGAATAAAAATGGAATAAAAGGGGATAAAAGGGAATTAAGTGGGAACAAAAAGGGAAAAATGGGATAAAAGGGAAATAAAGGTGGAAAATTTGGAATAAAAGGGAATTAAAAGGGAAATAAATGGGAATCATTGGGGGGGAAAAGGGAATAAAATTTAAAAAAAAGGGAAAAAAGAGGATAAAAGGAAATTAAATGGGAATAAAATGGGAATAAAAGGGAAAAAATGTGAATAATTGGGAATAAAAGGGGAATAAAAGGGAACAAAAACGGAAAAAAAGGGAATTAAAATGGAATAAAAAGGGGGGAAAGGGAATAAAGGGAATAAAAGGGAAATAGATGTGAAAAATTGGGAATAAAAGGGAATAAAAATGGAAAAAAGTGAATAAAAATGGAATAAAAATGGAATAAAAAGAGAATAAAATGGAATAAAAAGGAATAAAAAGGGGAAAAAAGAGAATAAAAACGGAATAAAATGAGAATAAAAGGGAAGAAAAAAGGAGTAAAAGGGAAAAATGGAATAAAAGGGAATAAAATGGGAATAAAGTGGAATAAAAATGGAATGAAAGGGAATAAAAAGGGGAGAAGGGAAGAGAAATGGTACAAAAAAAGAATAAAACGGAATAAAAAGGGAATAAAAGAATAAAAATGGAATTAAAATGGAATAAAAAGGGAATAAAAAGGGAATAAAAGTAGAATAAAAAGAGAATAAAATGAAATAAAATGGAATAAAAGGGAATAAAAGGGAATAAATTGGAATAAAATGGAATAAAATGGAATAAAAAGGGGGAAAAGGGAATAAAAAGGGTATAAAAAGAGAATAAAATGGAATAAAAATGGAATAAAATGGAATAAAATGGAATAGAAGGGGAAAAGGGAATAAAAATGGATTAAAAAGAGAATAAAATGGAATAAAAATGAAATAAAAAGGGAATAAACTGGATTAAAAAGGGAATAAAATTGAATAAAAATGGAATAAAATGGAATCAAAATGAATTAAAAAGAGAATAAAATGGAATAAAAATGGAATAAAATGGAATAAAAAGGGAATAAAAAGAGAATAAAATGGAACAAAAATGGATTAAGAAGAGAAAAAAGTGGAATAGAAATGGCATAAAATGGAATAAAATGGAATAAAAAGGGGGAAGGGAATAAAAAAATGGTATAAAAAGAGAATGAAATGGAATGAAATGGAATAAAAATGGATTAAAAAGAGAATAAAAAGGGAATAAAATGGAATAAAATGGAATAAAAATGGAATAAAATGAAATAAATAAAAGGGAGTACAAGGGCAAAAAAGGGGACGAAGGGGCAAGAAAGGGAATTAAAAGGGGGAATTAAAAATGGAATTAAATAGGGAATTAAAAAGGGGAATTAAATATGGAATTTAAAAAGGGAATTAAAAAAAGGGAATTAAAAAAGGGGATTAAAAAGGGGATTAAAAAGGGGAATTAAAGAGGCAATTAAAAAAGCAATTAACGAAGCAATTAAAGATCCAAGGGAGCGAAATGAGCCGGGAATGGAAAGGGCTCGGGGCCGGGGTTGGGGCCGGGGAGAGAAATTCCAGCGCCTGGGAGAGGGCGGGAGGGACGGGAAGGACACGGGAGGGGGGGGGGGGGAAATCTGGGAATTATTTGGGAATTTGGGAGTTGGGGAGTTTGGGAATTTGGGACTTGGGGAATTCAGGAATTGGGGAGTTTGGGAATTCAGGAGTTGGGGAGTTGGGAGTTTGGGAATTTGGGAGTTTGGGAATTTGGGAGTTGGGGAGTTGGGAATTTGGGAGTTTGGGAATTTGGGAGTTTGGGAATTCGGGAGTTTGGGAATTTGGGAGTTGGGGAATTCAGGAATTTGGGAGTTTGGGAATTGGGGAGTTTGGGAGTTTGGGAATTGGGGAGTTTGGGAATTCAGGAGTTGGGGAATTTGGGAGTTTGGGAATTTGGGAGTTTGGGAATTCGAGAGTTTGGGGAATTGGGGAGTTGGGAGTTGGGAGTTCGGGAATTCGGGAATTTGGGAATTTGGGAGTTGGGGAATTCAGGAATTTGGGAATTCGGGAGTTTGGGAATTGGGGAGTTGGGAGTTGGGAGTTCGGGAATTTGGGAGTTTGGGAGTTTGGGAGTTGGGGAATTCGGGAGTTTGGGAGTTGGGGAATTCGGGAATTCGGAAATTCGGGAATTCGGGAGTTCAGGAATTGGGGAATTGGGGAATTTGGAAGTTTGGGAGTTCAGGAGTTGGGGAGTTCCGGAATTTGGGAGTTGGGGAATTGGGAGTTGGGAGTTCGGGAGTTTGGGAGTTTGGGAGTTGGGGAGTTTGGGAATTTGGGAATTTGGGTATTTGGGAATTCAGGAGTTTGGGAGTTTGGGAGTTCGGGAGTTGGGGAGTTTGGGAATTCAGGAGTTCGGGAATTCGGGAGTTGGGAAATTCTGGAATTTGGGAATTCAGGAGTTTGAGAATTTGGGAGTTTGGGAATTTGGGAATTCGGGAGTTTGGGAATTTGGGAGTTGGGGAGTTGGGAATTTGGGAGTTTGGGAATTTGGGAGTTTGGGGAGTTCGGGAATTCAGGAGTTTGGGAGTTTGGGAATTCGGGAGTTGGGAAATTCTGGAATTCGGGAGTTTGGGAATTTGGGAATTTGGGAGTTTGGGAATTGGGGAATTTGGGAATTCAGGAGTTCGGGAGTTTGGGAGTTTGGGAATTTGGGAATTCGGGAGTTTGGGAATTTGGGAATTCAGGAGTTGGGGAATTTGGGAGTTGGGGAGTTCGGGAATTCAGGAGTTCGGGAGTTTGGGAATTTGGGAGTTGGGAAATTCTGGAATTCGGGAGTTTGGGAGTTTGGGAATTGGGGAATTTGGGAATTCAGGAGTTCGGGAGTTTGGGAATTTGGGAATTCGGGAGTTTGGGAATTCGGGAGTTTGGGAATTTGGGAATTCAGGAGTTGGGGAATTTGGGAGTTGGGGAATTTGGGAGTTTGGGAGTTCGGGAGTTTGGGAATTCAGGAGTTTGGGAATTCAGGAGTTTGGGAATTCAGGAATTCAGGAATTCAAGAGTTAGGGAATTTGGGAGTTTGGGAGTTTGGGAATTCAGGAATTTGGGAATTCGGGAGTTGGGGAATTTGGGAATTTGGGTATTTGGGAATTCAGGAGTTTGGGAGTTTGGGAGTTCGGGAGTTGGGGAGTTTGGGAATTCAGGAGTTCGGGAATTCGGGAGTTGGGAAATTCTGGAATTTGGGAATTCAGGAGTTTGAGAATTTGGGAGTTGGGAAGTTTGGGAATTTGGGAATTTGGGAGTTTGGGAATTCGGGATTTGGGGAATTCAGGAGTTTGGGAATTTGGGAATTGGGGAGTTCGGAACTTCAGGAATTCAGGAGTTCGGGAATTCGGGAGTTGGGGAATTTGGGAATTTGGGAATTGAGGAATTGGGGAGTTGGGGAATTCAGGAGTTGGGGAATTTGGGAGTTGGGGAATTTGGGAGTTGGGGAATTCAGGAGTTCGGGAGTTTGGGAGTTTGGGGAGTTGGAGAATTTGGGAGTTTGGGAATTTGGGAATTCAGGAATTTGGGAGTTGGGGAATTCAGGAATTTGGGAATTTGGGAGTTCGGAATTGGGGAATTCCGGAGCTCGGGAATTCGGGAGTTGGGGAATTCGGGAATTCGGGGCTCATCCTGATCCCATCCCCAGATTTCCTTGGGGTGCAAATCCCAGGGATTCCCAGCCAGGAATTCTTTCCCAAATCGCTCCCAAATTTGACTTTTTTTTCTGGATTTGAGGGAATTTTCAGGGGTTTGTGGTTTTTTTTTGAATTTTTGGGACATTTGATGTTTTCTTTGGGATTTGGGTTTTTTCATGGAGGATTTGGATTTGGGGGGGGACTTTTCAGGATTTCTTTGGGATTTGGGGGATTTTCTGGGGATTTTTCAGGATTTTTGGGGGGGATTCGACGTTTTCTTTGGGATTTGGGTTTTTGGGGGAGGATTTTGAGGGATTTTTTGGGGTTTGAGGGAATTTTTGGGTGGGATTTGGGGTTTTTTTGGGATACCCTGGAACACCCCAGGAATTTCTTCCCAAATACCTCCCGAATTTGCCTCTTTTTTTTTTCTGGATTTGGGGCAATTTTGGGGGATTTTTTGGAATTTTTTGGGCATTTGATGTTTTCTTTGGGATTTGGGGCTTTGGGGGGGAGGATTTTGAGGGTTTTTTGGGATTTGAGGGGATTTTGGGGGGAGGATTTGGGGTTTTTTTTTTTTTGGGATCACCGAGATACTTTGAGATACCCCAGGAATTCCTTCCCAAATCCCTCCCAAATTTGGGGTTTTTTTCCAGATTTGGGGCAATTTTGGGGGATTTTTTGGGGAATTTTTGGGGGATTTGACATTTCCTGTGGGATTTGGGGCTTTGGGGTGGAGGATTTGGAGGTTTTTTTTAGGATTTGAGGGAATTTTTTGGGGGATTTGATTTTTTGGGGGGGATACCCCTGGGATACCCCAGGAATTCCTTCCCAAATCCCTCCCAAATTTGGATTTTTTTTCTTGATTTTGAGGAATTTGGGGGCATTTCATGGAAATTTGGGGGGGATTTGATGTTTTCTTTGGGATTTGGGTTTTTTTGGGGTGGAGGATTTGGAATTTTTTTTTTAGGATTCGAGGCTCTTTTTTTATGGATTCGCTGCTTTTTTTGGCATCACCGGGACGCCCCAAAAATCCCGGAATTCTCCCACTTCCCCGATTCCCGGGAAAAATCCTCAGCCTCCACAATTCCCGGGGGTTTTTTTGGTTTTTTTTTTTTTTTTGGGAAGGGAGGAGGGGACAAGGACGGGACAAGGAGGACTCAGCGTTTTTTCGGGAGCACGGAATCGACCTTTGGCTCCAGCAGCCTTTGATTCCCGGGAAGCCGGAGCCTTTGAGGGATCAGTCCGGCTCCGGGGGGAGGGAGGGGATCCTGGAGTCCTTGGGAAGCAGAGCTCGGGGACACGGAATTCCCGGGACACGGCCAGGGCAGCAGGGGGTTGGATCCAAAAAAATCCCCCCAAAAAATCCCCCAAATTCCCCCAAAAATTCCCCCAAAAATCCCCCCAAAATTCCCAAAAATCCCCCAAAAATTCCCCTCAAAAATCCCCTCAAAATTCCCCAAAAATACAAAAAAATACAAAAAAAAATCCCCCAAAAAATCCAAAAAAAATCCCTAAACATCCCAAAAAATCCCCCAAAAAATCCCTAAAAATCCCCAAAAATTCCCAAAAAATCCCCCAAAAATCCCAAAAAAATCCCTAAAAATCCCCTCAAAATCCCTAAAAATCCCCAAAAATCCCCCCAAATTCCCCCAAAAATCCCAAAAAATCCCCCAAAAATTCTCAAAATTCCCCCCAAAATTCCCCCAAAAAATCAAAAAAAATCCCCAAAAAATCCCCCAAAAATTCTCCCAAAATCCCCCCAAAATTCGGAAAAGTCCCAGAAAAATTCCCCAAAAATTCCCCCAAAAATTCAAAAAAAATCCCCCAAAATTCCAAAAAAATTCCAAAAAAATTCCAAAAATATTCCAAAAAAAACCTCAAAAAAAAAGCCAAAAAAAAAATCCCCAAAAATTCCCAAAAAATCCCAAAAAAATTCCCCCAAAAATCCCAAAAAAATCCCCAAAAAATCCCCAAAAATTCCAAACAATCCCCCCAAAAATCCCCCCAAACGGCCCCAAGCCCAGCCCCAGGCAGGCGCTGTCGGGGGCGCAGCCGGAGCCTCTGGGGGCTCCATCCGGCCCCGGGGCTCAGGAGGGGACGCGGAGCTCGGGGACACGGAATTCCCGGGGACACGGCCAGGGCAGCAGGGGGTTGGAGCCAAAAAAATCCCCCCCAAAAAATCCCAAAAATTCCCAAAAAAATCCCCGAAAAAATCCCCCAAAAATCTCCAAAAATCCCCAAAAAATTCCCCCCAAAATTTCCCAAAAATCCCAGAAAAATTCCAAAAAATCCAAAAAAATCCCCCCAAAAATCCCCCAAAATCTCCAAAAAATTCCAAAAAAATCCCCTAGAAATCTCCCCAAAAATCCCCCAAAAATCCCAAAAAAATCTCCAAAAATCAAAAAAAATCCCCCCAAAAATCCAAAAAAATCCCCCCAAAAATTCCCCAAAAAATCCCCCCAAAAATCCCCCCAAAATTCCAAAAAAATCCCCCCAAAAATTCCCAAAAAATCCCCCCAAAAATCCCCCCAAAATTCCAAAAAAATCCCCAAAAATTCTCAAACCCCCCCAAATATTCCAAAAAATCCCCCGAAAAATCCCCAAAAATTCCCCCAATATCCCCCAAAAATTCCAAGAAAATCCCCCACAAATTTCCCAAAAAAACCCCCAAAATTCCCAAAAACCCCCCAAAAATTCCCAAAAATCCCCAAAAAATTCCCCAAAAATCCCAAAAAATCCCAAAAAAATCCCTAAAAATCCCCAAAAATTCCAAAAAAAATCCCCCAAAAATCTCAAAAAAATCCCTCAAAAATCCCCAAAAGTTGCCCAAACAATCCCCCCAAAATCCCCCAAATCCCAGCCCAAGCCAATCGCTGTCAGGGGCGCAGCCAGAGCCAAAAAAATCCAAAAAAATCTCCCAAAAATCCCCAAAAAATCTCCCAGAAATTCCCAAAAAATCCCAGAAAAATTCCCAAAAAATCCAAAAATTCTCCCAAAAATTCTAAAAAAATCCAGCTCGGGGACACGGAATTCCCGGGGACACGGCAACGGCAGCAGGGCTTCCAGTCCCCCCCAAAAAACCCAAAAAACCCCACCCCAAAATCCCCAAAAAATCCCCCCAAAATTCAAAAAAAATATCCCCCAAAAATGTCCAAAGATCCCCCCAAAATTCCCCAAAAAATTCCCAAAATATCCCCAAAAAGTTCCCCCCAAATATCGCCCCCCAAAATTTCCAAAAAATCCCCCCAAAAATCCCCCCCAAAAAATCCCAAAAAATTCCCCAAAAAAATCCCCAAAAAATCCCCCCAAAATTCCCAAAATATACAAAAAACCACCAAAAAATTCCAAAAAAATCCCCCCAAAATTCCCCAAAAAATCCAAAAAAATCCCCCAAAAATTCCAAAAAAATCCCCCAAAAATTTCCCAAACAACCCCCCAAAATTCCCAAAACCCCCCCAAAAATTCCCAAAAAATCCCCCAAAAAATCCCCCAAAATTCCCAAAAAATACCAAAATAACCCAAAAAAATTCTCACAAAAAACCAAAAAAATTCCCCAGAAATCAAAAAAAAATCCAAAACCCCCCCTCCAAATTCCCAAATAATACCCCAAAAATTCCCAAAAAATCCCCCCAAAATTCCTAAAATCAAAAAAAATCCCCCAAAAATTCAAAAAAATCCCCCAAAAATTTCCCAAAAAAACCCCAAAAATTCCAAAAAAATCCCCCCAAAAATCCCCAAAAAATCCCCAAAAATCTCCCAAAAACCCCAAAACCATTCCCCCAAAATTCCCCAAAAATCCCAGAAAAATTCCCAAAAAATCCAAAAAAATCCCCAAAAAGATCCCCCCCAAAATCCCGAAAAGATCCCCCCAAAAATCCCCAAAAAATTCTCCCAAAAATTCCCCAAAAAATTCCCAAAAAATCCCACAAAATTCCAAAAAAGTTCCAAAAAAATCCCCCCAAAATTTCTCAAAAATCCCCCCAAAATTCCCAAAATCCCCCAAAAAATTCCCAAAAATCCCCCCCAAAATCCCAATAAATCCCTAAAAAAGAAAAAAAATCCCCAAAAAATACCAAGAAAACCACCCCAAAAATGGCCCCCCTTCCAAAAAACCCAAATGCCAAAGAAAACGTTAAATCCCCCCCAAAAAATCCCCCCAAATCCCTCCCAAATTCGGGAAAGAAGTCAAATTTGGGAGCGATTTGGGATGGGATTCCAGGGTGTTCCAGGGTATCCCAAAAATACCCCAAATCCCCAAAACAAGAGCCTCAAATCCTAAAAGACTCCAAATCCTTCCTTCCCAAAACCCAAATCCCAAAGGAAATGTCAAATCCCCAAAAAATCCCAAAAATTCCCCAAAAATTCCAAAAAAATCCCCCAAAAATTCCCAAAAAAATCCCCCAAAATGCCCCAAAATTCCCCAAAAAATCCTCCAAAAATAAAAAAAATTCAAAAAAATTTCCCAAAAAATCCCCCCAAATTTCCCAAAAAATCCAAAAGAATCCCCCAAAAAATAAAAAAATCCCCAAAATTTCCTCCAAAAATCCCCCAAAACATCCCAAAAAATCCCATAAAAATTCCCCAAAATTCCCAAATAATCCCAAATAATTGAAAAAAATTCCCAAAAAAATTCCCAAAAAATCCCCCCAAAATTCCCCAAAAATTTCCCCCAAAAATCTCCCAAAAATCCCCAAAGAATCTCCCAGAAAATCCCTCAAAAATTCCCAAAAAATCCCCCAAAAATTCCCAAAAAAATCCCTCCAAAACTTTTCCAAAAATTCCCAAAATATTCCCAAAAATCCCTCAAAATTTCTGGGAATCCTTCCTGGGAACGATTTCCGAGGAATCATTTTCTGGGAAAATTCCCTGGGAAAAAAAATTTTGGGAATAATTTCTGGGAATATTTGTTGGGAATATTTGTTGGGAAGAATTTCCTGGATTTTTTTTAATGGGAATTTTTTCCTGGGAATCATTTCCTGGAAATATTCCCTTGGAATTTTTCTGGGAATTTTTTAATGGGAATTTTTTTTCCTGGGAATCGTTTCCTGGGAATCTTTCCTTGAAATTTTTCCTGGGAATATTTTCTGGGAATTTTTGTTGGGAATAAATTCCTGGAATTTTTTTAATAGGAATTTTTCCTGGGAATCATTTCCTGGGAATATTCCCTTGGAATTTTTCCGGGAATTTTTTAATGGGAATTTTCCCTGGGAATCATTTCCTGGAAATATTTTCTGGGAATATTTCTTGGGAATCATTTCCTGGGAATTTTTCTTGGGAAGAATTTCCTGGAATTTTTTAATGGGATTTTTTTCCTGGGAATCGTTTTCTGGGAACAATTTCCTGGGAATATTTTTCCTGGGAATATTTCCTGGGAATAATTTCCTGGAATTTTTTAATGGGAATTTTTTCCTGGGAATCGTTTTCTGGGAATATTTCCTTGGAATTTTTCCGGGAATTTTTTAATGGGAATTTTCCCTGGGAATCTTTCCTGGGAATATTTCTTGGGAATAATTTCCTGGATTTTTTTTTTTTTTATGGGATTTTTTTCCTGGGAATCATTTCCTGGGAATATTTTCTGGAATTTTTAAATAGGAATTTTTCCTGGGAATATTTGTTGGGAATTTTTGTTGGGAATAATTTCCTGGATTTTTTTTAATGGGAATTTTTTCCTGGGAATCATTTCCTGGGAATATTCCCTTGGAATTTTTCTGGGAATTTTTTAATGGGAAATTTCCCTGGGAATTTTCCCTGGGAATCTTTCCTGGGAAGAATTTCCGGGAATTTTTTTAATGGGAATCATTTCCTGGGAATCGTTTTCTGGGAATATTCCCTTGGAATTTTTCCCGGAATTTTTTAATGGGAATTTTCCCTGGGAATCATTTCCTGGGAATCTTTCGTGGGAATATTTTCTGGAATTTTTTAATGGGAATTTTTTTATGGGAATTTTTCCTGGGAATATTCCCTTGGAATTTTTCCTGGGATTTTTTAATGGGAATTTTTTTCCTGGGGATCATCTGAGGAATATTTTTTGGGAATAATTTCCTGAGAATATTTGTTGGGAATATTTCCTGGGAATATTTCTTGGGAATAATTTCCTGGATTTTTTTTTTAATGGGATTTTTTTCCTGGGAATCATTTCCTGGGAATATTCCCTTGGAATTTTTTAATGGGAATTTTTCCTGGGAATTTTTGTTGGGAATTTTTGTTGGGAAGAATTTACTGGAATTTTTTAATGGGAATTTTTTTTCCTGGGAATCGTTTCCTGGGAAAAATTTCCTGGGAATTTTTTTTGGGAAGAATTTCCTGGATTTTTTTTTTCCCTGGGAATCTTTCCCGTGGAACATTCCCGGTTTTTTCCCGTTTTTTTCCCCGCAGGTGCTGGAGCAGCTGGAGCAGCACCTGAGCCGCTCCCGGTATTTCCGCTTCCTGTGGTTCCCGCACAGCGACAACGTCCGGGTGATCCAGCAGGACCCCACCCAGGAGGCAGGGAATTCCGGGAATGGGGGGGAAAAATGGGATTTGGGGGAAAAAAAAATGGGATTTTGGGGGAAAAAATGGGATTTGGGGAATGGGAAATGGGATTTGGGGGCAAAAAATTGGGGTTTTGGGAATGGGATCATCCAGCAGGACCCAACCCAGGAGGCAGGGATTTGGGAATTCAGGGAATTCTGGGGGGGGAAATGGGATTTGTGGGGAAAAAATGGGATTTTGGGAATGGGAAATGGGATTTTGGGGCAAAAAAATGGGATTTTGGGGATAAAATGTGGGATTTTGGGACAGGAAATGGGATTTTGGGAATGGGAAATGGGATTTGGGGGGAAAAATGGGATTTTGGGACAGGAAATGGGATTTTGGGGGCAAAAAAATGGGATTTGGGGGAAAAAATTGGGGTTTTGGGAATGGGATCATCCAGCAGGATCCCACCCAGGAGGCAGGGAATTCGGGAATTCTGTGAAAAAAAAATGGGATTTGGGGCAGGAAATGGGATTTTGGGGGCAAAAAAAGGGATTTTGGGGAAAAAATGGGATTTGGGGGGAAAAATGGGATTTTGGGAATGGGATCGTCCAGTAGGACCCCACCCAGGAGGCAGGGAATTCGGGAATTCTGGGAATTCTGGGAAAAAATGGGATTTGGGGGAAAAAATGGGGTTTTGAGAATGGAAAATGGGATTTTGGAATGGGAAATGGGATTTTGGGAATGGGAAATGGGATTTTGGGGCAAAAAGATGGGATTTTGGGACAGGAAATGGGATTTTGGGAATGGGAAATGGATTTGGGGGGAAAAAAAAGGGATTTTGGGGGCAAAAAATAGGATTTTGGGAATGGGAAATGGGATTTGGGGGAAAAATGGGATTTTGGGGGCAAAAAATGGGATTTGGGGAATGGGAAATGGGAGTTTGGGGGCAAAAAAAAATTCCTTAGAAATTCCCTAAAAATTCCCTTAAAAATTCGCTAAAATTCCCTAAAATTCCCTAAAATCCCCTAAAAATTCTATGTTCCTTAAAAATTCCCTAAAATTCCCTAAAATTCCTAAAAGATTCCCTAAAAATTCCCTAAAAGTTCCCTAAAGTTCCCTAAAAAATCCCTAAAATTCCTTAAAAATTCCCTAAGAATTCCTGAAAATTCCCCAAAGTTCCCTTAAATTCCCTAAAAATTTCCTAAAATTCCCTTAAAATCCCTAAAAATTCCTTAAAATTCCCTAAAAATTCCCTTAAAATTTCCTAAAATTCCTTAAAAAATCCTTAAGAATTCCCTAAAAATTCCCTAAAAATTCCTCAAAATTCCCTAAAATTTCCCTAAAAATCCTAAAATTGCCTTAAAATTTCCTAAAAATTCCCAAAATTCCCTTAAATTCCCTAAAATTTCCTTAAAAATTCCCTAAGAATTCCCTAAAAATTCCCTAAAAATTCGCTAAAATTTCCTGAAATTCCAAAAAATTCCCTAAAAATTCCCTAAAAAATTCCCTAAAATTTCCCTAAAGTTCCCTAAAAAATCCTAAAATTCGTTAAAAATTCCCTAAGAATTTCCTGAATATTCCCCAAAATTCCCTAAAATTCCAAAAAATTCCCTGAATTCCCTAAAAATTCCCCAAAATTCCATAAATTCCCTTAAATTCCCTAAAAATTCCCTAAATTTCCCTAAAATTCCCCCAAATTCCCTAAAATTTCCTAAAAATTCCAAAAATTCCCTAAAATCCCCTAAAAATTCCATAAGTTCCTAAAAATTCCCAAAAATTCCCTAAAAAATCCCTTAAAAATTCCCTAAAAAATCCCTAAAAATTCCCTAAAAACTGCCTAAAAAATACCTAAAAATCCCCTAAAATCCCCTAAAATCTCCTAAAATCCCCTAAAAATTCCATAAGTTCCTAAAAATTCCCTAAAATTCCTAAAATTCCAAAAAAAATCCCTAAAAATTCCCTAAAATTTCCCTAAAAATTCCCTAAAAGTTCTCTAAAAATTCCCTAAAATTCCCCATAATTCCCTAAAAATTCCCAAAAATTCCCTAAGAATTACCTTAAAATTCCCTAAAATTCCTAAAAATTCCCTAAAAATCCCCTAAAAAATCCCCAAAATTCCCTAAAAATTCCATACGTTCCTAAAAATTCCCTAAAATTCCCTAAAAATTCCAAAAAAAAAAATCCCTCTAAAAAATCTCTAAAAATTCCCTAAACATCCCCTAAAAATCCCCTAAAAATTCCCCAAAATTCCCTAAAACTCCCTAAAAATCCCCTAAAATCTCCTAAAATTCCTAAAAATTCTGTAAGTTCCTAAAAATTCCCTAAAATTCCTAAAAATTCCCTAAAAATTCCCTAAAAATTCCCTAAAATTCCCTAAAATTCCCTAAAGTCCCATAAAAATTTACTAAAATTCCTAAAAAATTCCCCAAAATTCCCTTAAATTTCCCTAAAATTCAAAAAAAATTCCCCAAAAAAATCCTAAAAATTCCCTAAAATTCCCTAAAAATTTTTAAAAATCCAAAAAAATTCCCTAAAAAATCCCTAAAATTCCCCAAAAATTCCCTAAAATTCAAAAAAATTCCCTAAAAATTCCAAAAATCCCTTAAATTCCCTCAAATTTCCCTAAAAATCCCTAAAAATTCCCTAAAAATTCCAAAAAAATCCCTAAAATTCCATAAGTTCCTAAAAACTCCAAAAAAAATCCCCAAAAAATTTCCTAAAAATTGCCTAAAATTCCCTAAAAATTAAAAAAAAAATCCCTCTAAAAATCCCTAAAAATTCCCCAAAAATTCCCCAAAAATTCCCCAAAAATTCCCCAAAATTCCCTAAAAATTCCCCAAAATTCCCTAAAAACTGCCTAAAAAATACCTAAAAATCCCCTAAAATCCCCTAAAATCTCCTAAAATCCCCTAAAAATTCCATAAGTTCCTAAAAATTCCCTAAAATTCCTAAAAATTCCAAAAAAATCCCTAAAAATTCCCTAAAATTTCCCTAAAAATTCCCTAAAAGTTCTCTAAAAATTCCCTAAAATTCCCCATAATTCCCTAAAAATTCCCAAAAATTCCCTAAGAATTACCTTAAAATTCCCTAAAATTCCTAAAAATTCCCTAAAAATCCCCTAAAAAATCCCCAAAATTCCCTAAAAATTCCATACGTTCCTAAAAATTCCCTAAAATTCCCTAAAAATTCCAAAAAAAAAAATCCCTCTAAAAATCTCTAAAAATTCCCTAAACATCCCCTAAAAATCCCCTAAAAATTCCCCAAAATTCCCTAAAACTCCCAAAAAATCCCCTAAAATCTCCTAAAATTCCCTAAAAATTCTGTAAGTTCCTAAAAATTCCCTAAAATTCCTAAAATTCCTAAAAATTCCCTAAAAATTCCCTAAAATTCCCTAAAATTCCCTAAAGTCCCATAAAAATTTACTAAAATTCCCTAAAAAATTCCCCAAAATTCCCTTAAATTTCCCTAAAATTCAAAAAAAATTCCCCAAAAAATCCTAAAAATTCCCTAAAATTCCCTAAAAATTTTTTAAAAATCCAAAAAAATTCCCTAAAAAATCCCTAAAATTCCCCAAAAATTCCTAAAATTCAAAAAAAATTCCCTAAAAATTCCAAAAAATCCCTTAAATTCCCTCAAATTTCCCTAAAAATCCCTAAAAATTCCCTAAAAATTCCAAAAAAATCCCTAAAATTCCATAAGTTCCTAAAAACTCCAAAAAAAATCCCCAAAAATTTCCTAAAAATTGCCTAAAATTCCCTAAAAATTAAAAAAAAAATCCCTCTAAAAATCCCTAAAAATTCCCCAAAAATTCCCCAAAAATTCCCCAAAAATTCCCCAAAATTCCCTAAAAATTCCCCAAAATTCCCTAAAATTCCCTAAAAATCCCCTAAAATCTCCTAAAATTCCCTAAAAATTCCGTAAGTTCCTAAAAATCCCCTAAAATTCCAAAAAAATTCCCTAAAAATTCCAAAAAAAAATCCCTCTAAAAATCCCTAAAAATCCCCTAAAATTCCAAAAAATTCCTAAAAATTCCCCAAAATTCCCTAAAAATTCCCTAAAATTCCCTTAAATTTCCTAAAATTTCCCTTAAATTCCCTAAATTTCCCTAAAATTCCCTAAAAATTCCAAAAAAATCCCAAAAATTCCCTAAAAATTCCCTAAAATTCCCTAAAAGTTCCCCAAAAATCCCAAAAAATCCCAAAAATTCCCTACAACCTCCCTAAGAATTCCCTAAAAATTCCCTAAAATTCCCTAAAAATTCCATAAGTTCCTAAAAATTCCGTAAAATTCCTAAAAATTCCAAAAAAAAAATCCCTAAAAATTTCCTAAAAATGCCTAAAAATTCCCTAAGAATTCCCTAAAAATTCCCTAGAAGTTCCCTAAAAATTCCTAAAAAATCCCAAAAAATTCCCTAAAATTCCGTAAAGTCCCATAAAAATTTACTAAAATTCCCTAAAAAATTCCCCAAAATTCCCTTAAATTTCCCTAAAATTCCAAAAAAATTCCAAAAAAATTCCTAAAAATTCCCTAAAACTCCCTCAAATTCCCTAAAATTCACTAAAAAATCCCTAAAATTCCCTAAAAATTCCCTAAAAATTCCCCAAAAATCCCTAAAATTCCATAAGTTCCTAAAAACTCCAAAAAAATTCCCCAAAAAATTTCCTAAAAATTGCCTAAAATTCCCAAAAAATTCCAAAAAAAAATCCCTCTAAAAATCCCTAAAAATTCCCTAAAAATTTCCCAGAAATTCCCAAAAATTCCCTAAAAATTCCCCCAAATTCCCTAAAATTCACTAAAAAATCCCCTAAAATCTCCTAAAATTCCCTAAAAATTCCATACGTTCCTAAAAATTGCCTAAAATTCCTAAAAATTAAAAAAAAATCCCTAAAAAATCCTAAAAATTGCCTAAAATTCCCTAAAAATTCAAAAAAAATCCCTCTAAAAAATCCCTAAAAATCCCCTAAAATTCCCCAAAATTCCCTAAAAATTCCCCAAAATTCCCTAAATTTCCCTAAAAATCCCCTAAAATCTCCTAAAATTCCCTAAAAATTCCGTAAGTTCCTAAAAATCCCCTAAAATTCCAAAAAAATTCCCTAAAAATTCCCTAAAAATCCCCTAAAATTCCCTAAAAATTCCATAAGTTCCTAAAAATTTCCTAAAATTCCTAAAAATTAAAAAAAATCCCTAAAAAATTCCTAAAAATTGCCTAAAATTCCTTTAAAATTTCAAAAAAATTCCCTTTAAAATTCCCTAAAAATTCCCAAAAAATTCCCTAAAATTCCCAAAAGTCCCCAAAAATCCCCAAAATTCCGGTTTTTCCGCAGCCTCCGCGCTCCTCCTCCAGCTGGTTTTGGGATTACGCCGTCGGCTTTCACCTCCTGCAATTCCTCCTCTGGCTCAGGTAGGGAAACACCCCCAAAAAAAATTAATTAAAAAAATTAAAATTTGGGGGAAAGATTTTTTTTTTTTTTTTCCTCCTCATCCCGGTTTTTTCTTCGGGAAAATTGAAGGGAATTCGGGAATTTTCCTGGTGGGAAAATCGAGAATGGCGGTAAAAGGAGAAAAAAATGGAATAAAAATGGAATAAAAGGGAATAAAAAGGGATTAAAAAGGGAAAAAAGGGAATAAAGGGGGATAAAAGGGAATTAAATGGGAAAAAAAACTGAATAAAAGGGAAAAAATGGGGGTAAAAAGGGAATAAAAAGGGGAAAAAATGGAATAAAAACCGAATTAAAATGGAATAAAAATGGGATAAAATGAATAAAAGGGAATAAAAAGGGGATAAAATGGGAATAAAATGGAATAAAATGGGAATAAAAGGGAATGATTTGGAATAAAATGGAATAAAAATGGGAATAAAAAAGGAATAAAAGGGAATCAAATGGGAATAAAAAAGGAAAAAAAGGGAATAAAGGAGGATAAAAGGGAATTAAATGGGAAAAAAAACTGAATAAAAGGGAAGAAATGGGGATAAAAAGGGGATAAAAAGGGAAAAAGTGGAATAAAAACCGAATAAAAATGGGAATTAAAATGGAATAAAAATGGGATAAAATGAAAAAAAAAGGAATAAAACGGGGATAAAATGGGAATAAAATGGAATAAAATGGGAATAAAAGGGATTAAAAAGGGAATAAAAAGGGAATTAAATGGGAATAAAAATGGAACGAAATGGGAATAAAAGGGAATGATTTGGAATAAAATGGAATAAAAATAGAATAAAAGGGAAAAAATGGGGATAAAAGGGAGTAAAAATGGAATAAAAGGGGAAAAATGGAAATAAAATGGGAATAAAAAGGGAATAAAAAGGGATAAAAGGGGAAAATGTGAATAATTGGGAATAAAGGTGTAAAAAAAAGGAATGAAAATGGAATAAAAAGGGAATAAAAGGGGAAAAATGGAATTAAATGAGAATAAAAATGGAACAAAGTGGAATAATTGGGAATAAAAGGGGATAAAAGGGAAAAAGGGAAGAAAAATGGAATAAAAAGGGAATAAAAATGGAAATAAAATGGGAATTAAAAAGGAGTAAAAAGGGATAAAAGGGGAAAATGTGAATAATTGGGAATAATCGGAATAAAAAGGGAAAAAAATTGAATAAAAATGGGAATTAAATGGAAAAAAGGGGAAAAAAGGGGATAAAGGGGGATAAAAGGGAATTAAATGGGGAAAAAAAACTGAATAAAAGGGAAAAAATGGGGGTAAAAAGGGAATAAAAAGGGAAAAAAATGGAATAAAAACCGAATAAAAATGGGAATTAAAATGGAATAAAATGAAAAAAAGGGAATAAAAAGGGGATAAAATGGGAATAAAATGGAATAAAATGGGAATAAAAGGGAAAAAAATGGGGATAAAAGGGAGTAAAAATGGAATTAAAGGGGAAAAATGGAAATAAAATGGGAATTAAAAGGGAAAAAATGGAAAAATGTGAATAATTGGGAATAATTGGGAATAATTGGGAATAAAAAGGGAAAAAATTGAATAAAATGGGAATAAATGGAAAAAAAAGGAAAAAAGGGGATGAAGTGGGATAAAAGGGAATCAATTGGGAAAAAAAAACTGAATAAAAGGGAAAAAATGGGGATAAAAAGGGGATAAAAAGGGAAAAAATGGAATAAAAACCGAATAAAAATGGGAATTAAAATGGAATAAAAATGGGATAAAATGAAAAAAAGGGAATAAAAAGGGGATAAAATGGGAATAAAATGGAATAAAATGGGAATAAAAGTGAAAAAAATGGGGATAAAAGGGAGTAAAATGGAATAAAAGGGGAAAAATGGAAATAAAATGGGAATAAAAAAGGAAAAAATGGAAAAATGTGAATAATTGGGAATAATTGGGAATAAAAAGGGAAAAAATGGAATAAAAATGGGAATAAAATGGAAAAAAGGGAAAAAAGGGGATAAAGAGGGATAAAATGGGAATTAATTGGAATAAAAATGGAACAAAATGGGAATAAATGGAAATAAAAGGGGATAAAAGGGAAAAAAATGGGGATAAAAGGGAAGAAAAAGGGGAAAATGTGAATAATTGGGAATAAAAGGGGATAAAATGGGGGAAAGGGAATAAAATGGAAAAAAGGGAAAAACGGGGATAAAGGGGGATAAAAGGGAATTAATTGGGAATAAAAGGGAATAAAAGTTTTAAAAAATGGAATAAAAATGCAATAAAATGGGAATAAAAGGGAAAAAATGGAATTAAATGAGAATAAAAATGGAACAAAGTGGGAATAATTGGGAATAAAAGGGGATAAAAGGGAAAAATGTGAATAATTGGGGATAAAAGGGAATAAAAATGGAAATAAAATGGGAATTAAAAGGGAGTAAAAAGGGATAAAAGGGGAAAATGTGAATAATTGGGAATAACTGGGAATAAAAAGGGAAAAAATTGAAGAAAAATGGGAATAAAAATGGGAAAAAGGGAAAAAAGGGGATAAAGGGGGATAAAATGGGAATTAATTGCGAATAAAAATGGAACAAAATGAGAATGAATGGGAGTAATTGGGAATAAAAGGGGATAAAAGGGAATAAAAATGGGGATAAAAGAGAAGAAAAAGGGGAAAATGTGAATAATTGGGAATAAAAGGGGATAAAATGGGGGGAAAGGGAATAAAATGGAAAAAAGGGAAAAAAAGGGATAAAGGGGGATAAAAGGGAATTAATTTGGAATAAAAGGGAATAAAAGTTTTAAAAAATGGAATAAAAATGGAATAAAAGGGAAAAACTGGGGATAAAGGGGAATGAAAAGGGAATAAAAAGGAAAAATGTGAATAATTGGGGATAAAAGGGGATAAAAGGGAAAAATGTGAATAATTGGGGATAAAAGGGAATAAAATGGGGGGGAAAAGGGAATAAAATGGAAAAAAGGGGGGAAAAGGAATAAAAATGCAATAAAATGGGAATAAAAGGGAAAAAATGGAATTAAATGAGAATAAAAATGGAACAAAGTGGGAATAATTGGGAATAAAAGGGGATAAAAGGGAAAAAATGGAAGAAAAACGGAATAAAAGGGGAAATGGGAATAAAAAGGAATAAAATGGAATTAAAAGGGAATAAAAGGGAAAAATGTGAATAATTTGGTATAAAAGGGGATAAAATGGGGAAAAAAGGAGAATAAAATGGGAATAATTGGGAATAAAAGGGAATAAAAGGGAAAAAATGGGAATAAAATGGAATAAAAACTGAATAAAAAGGAAAAAAAGGGAAAAAAGGGGATAAAGGGGGATAAAAATGGAACAAAATGGGAATAAATGGGAATAATTGGGTATAAAAGGGGATAAAAGAGAAAAAATGGAATAAAAGGAAATAAAAATGGAATAAAAGGGGATAACAGGGAAAAATGTGAATAATTTGGTATAGAAGGGATTAAAATGGGGGGAAAAGGGAATAAAAAGGGAATTAATTTGGAATACTTGGGATTCAGGGCTTGGAGCTCGGTTGCCCTCTGGTGTCCAAGGAAATCGTGGAATTTTTCCTTTGGGCTGGAAAATTCTCTCGGGCTCGGGAAAAATCCTGGAATGGGAACGGGAACGGGGCTTGGATGTGGGAATTCCCATCCCTGAGCACGGAAGTGGGAAAGGATCCCATCCCAAAGGAGGAGGATTTTTGGGAAAAGAAAAATCTCAGGGGAAACGACAAATCCCCCCCAAAAAATAATAAAAAAATCCCCCCAAAATTCCTCCAAAAATCCCGAAAAATTCAGATTTTGGAGGGATTTGGGAAGGGATCCACGGCTGGGCTGGGATTCCTGGAAAATCCTTGGGAGTGGCTGAGGAAAAGTTGGAAATCCCAAAAATTCCCTAAAATTGCCTAAAAATTCCCTAAAAATTCCCTAAAATTCCCTAAAAATTCCCTAAAAATTCCCTAAAATTCCCTAAAAAAATCCCTAAAAATTCCCTAAAAATTCCCTAAAATTCCAAAAATTCTGGGATTTTGGGGTGGGAATGGGATGGGATTTAAAATCCATGGAGCCCAAACCGTTCCGGGATTCTGGGATCCAGGGCGCTCAGGATCCATCCCCAGGGGTTTTTATGGAATTCTGGGATGGAATTTGGGAAGGGAGACCCTTCCTGGAGTCCCGAATTCCCAGGGAATTCCCAAAATTCCTTCCCAGAGAGGAGCTGGGATGGGGCTGGATCCAATCCCAGGCTGGGGATGGAGGGAATTCCCTGGGAAAAATGGGATTTGGGAAGGAATTCCTGGGGTGTCCCAGGGTATCCTGGTGATCCCAAGAAACCCCAAATCCCCAAAAAAATCCCCTCAAATCCTAAAAAAACTTCCAAATCTTCCCCCCCAAAACTCAAATCCCAAAGAAAATGTCAAATCCCCCCAAAAAATTCCCAAAAAATCGCCCCCAAAAATTCCCCCAAAATTCAGGAAAAAAAAAAAAAAAGTCAGTTTTGGAAGGGAATTGGGAAGGAATTCCTGGGGTATCCAGGATCCCAAAAAAATCACCAAATCCCCCAAAAAAGACCCACAAATCCCAAAGAAACCCTTTAAATCCACCCCCACCAAAACCCCAAATCCCAAAGAAAACATCAAATTCCCAAAAAATTCCCAAAAATTCCCCCCAAAATCCAGAAAAAATAAATCACTTTTGGGAGAAATTAATGAAGGGATTCCTGGGGTGTTCCAGGGTATCCTGGTGATCCCAAAAAAACACCAAATCCCCAAAAACCACCAAATCCTCCCCCCCAAAAAAGCTGAATCCCAAAAAAAAAAGGTCAAATCCCCAAAAATTCCTCCAAAAATCCAGAAAAAAAGTCAAATTTGGGAAGGAATTCCTGGGGTATCCCAGGGGATCCCAATGATCCCAATAAACCACCAAATCCCCCCAAAAATCCCTCAAATCCCAAAAAATCCCACAAAATCCCCGCCCACCAAACCCCAAATCACAAAGAAAACATCGAATTCCCAAAAAATTCCCAAAAATTCTCCCAAAAATCCAGAAAAAATAAATCACTTTTGGGACGGAATTAGGGAAGGGATTCCTGGGGTGTTCCAGGGTATCCTGGTGATCCCAAAAAAAACCCAAATCCCCAAAAAACACCAAATCCTTCCCTCCAAAAATCCAAATCCCAAAAAAAATGGTCAAATCCCCAAAAATTCCAAAAAAAAAAAAAATTTCCCCCCAAAATTCCCCCAAATCCAGAAAAAAAGTCAAATTTGGGAAGGAATTCCTGGGGTATCCCAGGGTGTGCTGGTGATCCCAGAAAACCACCAAATCCCCAAAAAAATCCCTCAAATTCCAAAAAAAACCCACAAAATCCGAACCCCAAACCCCAAATCCCAAAGAAAACATCGAATCCCACCGAAAAAAAATCCTAAAAAAAAAAATTTCCCCAAAAATTCCCCCAAATCCAGTGAAAAAAATCAGATTTGGGAGGGATTTGGGAAGGGATTCCTGGGGTGTTCCGGGGTATCCCGGTGATCCCAAAAAATCACCAAATTCCCCCAAAAAACACCAAATCCTCTGAATCCCAAAGGAAATGTCAAATCCTAAAAAAATTCCTAAAAAACTTCCTCCAAAAAATCCCCCCAAATCCAGGAAAAAAAAAAAATCAGATTTGGGAGGAATTTGGGAAGGGATTCCCGGGGTATCCCAGAGTATCCCAGTGATCCCAAAAAACTCTCAAATCCTCCCTCCCCAAAAAATCCAAATCCCCCCCCCCAAAAAAAAAGTCAAATCCCAAAAATTCCTAAAAAACTCCCCCCAAGTTCAGGGGGAAAAAAAAAAAAATCAGATCTGGGAGGAATTTGGGAAGGAAATTCCCAAAGAATCCCTGGGAGCGCCCGAGGAAAGGCTCGGAGCACCGCGGGACAGCGGGATCGGGGAATTTCGGGAATTTTGGGGAATTTGCGGAATTTGAGAATCCCAAACCCTTCCGGGATCCCGTGGAAGCCGTTCCAGGGTGGGAAAATTCCCGGAATTTTTTTTATATTTTTATATTTTTTATTTTTTTCCCGGCAGCTCCTTCTTTCCGGGCCTGGTGGTTTGGATCAACCGCCTCTTCTTCCGCCTCCTCTACAATTCCCGGGTGGAAAAGGTCGGCCCCAGCCACCGGATCTTCAGCTACGAGTGCCTCTTCCGGCAGCACGTCCAGGACTGGGCCATCCCCGTGTAATTCCCGAATTCCGGAGTGTTCCCGGGGGAAATTCCCGAATCCCAGCCCGTTCCCGGGGGAAATTCCCGGATCCCAGTCCATTCCCACGGAAATCCCCAGATCCCAATCCAGGATTTGCCCATTCCCATGGAAATTCCCGGATCCCAGTCCGGGATTCGTCCATTCCCATGGAAATTCCCAAATCCCAGTGCAGGATTTGCCCATTCCCATGGATATTCCTGGATTCCCAGCCCATTCCCATGGAAATCCCTGGATCCCGATCCATTCCCAGGGAGATTCCCAGATCCCAATCCAGGATTGGCCCATTCCCATGGAAATTCCCAGATCCCAATCCAGGAGTGGCCCATTCCCATGGAAATTCCCACATCCCAGAGCATTCCTGGGGGGAAATTCCCATATCCCAGCCCAGGATTTGCCCATTCCCATGGATATTCCTGGATCCCAATCCATTCCCAGGGAGATTCCTGGGTCCCAATCCAGGATTTCCCCATTCCCATGGAAATTCCGGGATCCCAGTCCAGGACTGGGCCATCCCCGTGTAATTCCCACATCCCGGAGCGTTCCCGGGGGAAATTCCCAGATTCC